>BDJD01001443.1:249400-285275 GCA_002564525.1 Rosa multiflora | reverse complement strand
TGTCTATGTGATAGTAATTCTGTAGCCCGGTATCCTATCGCTACACTTAGTGGCGTAAGGGTATATTACGGGAGTTATGGGAGTATTTTAGTCTGGGAGGCTCACTTGTATGGCTCTCGCCTTCCCCTACTCACTTTACTACTTAAGCTAGCGGGGCTAGCTCGATTTTCGTTTAACCAGCGGGGCTGGTCTTATTTTTCCTTGAGAATCAGAGTTCCAGCTTTTTCTTTTAAATCATTTGTGACTAGCGGGGCTAGTTGGTTTTTATGCGTGGAACTCCTCTTGTTTTATTTTCGTTAATCCTTGCATTCATCGGGATTTTTTAAAGAAATAAATGTGGGAAAGTATAAAATACATTTGGTTTTAAATTGTTTATTTTTGTCCACTCACGCTAACGTTTTTATGTATTTTCCCCTGGGCCCTTTGGTTTCAAATTCTCAGTGTGCAGGAGAAATTAGTTGAGGTCGGGAGTACATGGAGTCGAGGCATAGTCAACAGTATGGCTTCCGCGATTGCCTTTGAATTAGGTTTTCCTTATTTACCTTTCTATTAGAATTGCTCTGATTACCTGCGGAATTAAGGTTATTAAGTTGAGATTTGTGTGTTGTGAATTTGGTTGATGTTGTTTGGGGGAGCAGGGTGGCTCCAGGAGAATAATGATGGGTGATTTAGAAGTGTAAATTCTCTTTCTACAGGTTTTGGGTTGTCCACTTTAGGGGAAGTTCTGCCTAATTTTTGGCAAAATTTCTTCTAAGGTGGGCCCCGCAGGTCCACTTCGGATTTCAGGGTGAAATTCGGGGCAGGTCCTGTCATACCTCGTCAAGTACCTGGTCACATATGGTTTCAACTTAGCAACAATCCACAAACGATTTAAGTCCGAAACCCCTGTTTTGAACTAAAATCCCCAAAGTGACACCAATCGAGGCGAAACCACATCCGAGACCACCCAATGTCTCCGGAATACTTCGACGATCGCTATGCCAAAACCAGAAGTCGATCGGAAGCTCGAATCCTCACGGATCGAAACATCGAACGGTCTGAAACCGTAAAAACCCTAACATGCTCCTACGATCTCCAAAA
This sequence comes from Rosa multiflora, assembly GCA_002564525.1. NCBI lineage: Eukaryota > Viridiplantae > Streptophyta > Magnoliopsida > Rosales > Rosaceae > Rosa > Rosa multiflora. Next base: position 284,195 of record BDJD01001443.1, on the reverse strand, counting down.
ATTACAAACAATATATCGAAATGCTCGTATCGACGAGTAGATCGAACTCATGAACAAAAACTATCCCTAAGGTGGCCGGAAACCGCTGGAAAACACCACCACAGTGGCGGCACCGCCGCAGGACCAAAGTCAGAATTTGACAAAACTCCCAACACGAAAGTTCTTCATCTTCACTCGAATTGAAACTTTCATAACTACACCAAAGTCAGATTATGAGCCAAAAAGTAGAATTTTACCTCGCAAGGTTTGAAACCCGAAGAACCCTAGTTTTAGAAATTCCAAAATTCGATCTCCATAGATCGAATCGCTGCAAGAGGTTTTGAGGGTAGCATCCACGTCTTTTGGGCTAGAAAAGCCCTCAAAGAACTCGAGCTATGGTGGCCGGAGTTGGGAGAACCAAGGTCGGCGATTTTGGGCGATTTCAGCTCGGCGGAGCAACTTCCCGGGGATGCAACGGCCTCCACAGTGCTTCCCATGCTAAAAGGCTTCCACAGACGTGTAGGTGGGGGTGTTGTGAACAAAACCCACTCAACAATTCGACCTATCGTGGCCGGAGGAGGAAGAACGAAGGTGGCGAAAATGGAGAGGCGATTCGGGCTTGGGGAGAGAGAAAACCGAACTGGGTTTCCCAAAATGGAAACCTGGCCTTTTTTGCAATTTCCGGAATTTTTCGTCCTTTTATACCAAAATGGAAAGTTTTTCCAAAGCCCATAACTTCTTCATACGAACTCCGATTCTCGCGTTCCGCATGTCCACGAACTCGTATCGACGCGTTCTACAACTTTCGTGAAGGAAGTTTTCAGAGAATCCGAACGTATCAAAAGTCAACCTTGAATCCCCCTTAAAGTCATACTTTTCGAATAATTAATTCATCCGAAACACTTCCGCTCCGTCCACGAGCCACGAAATCGTCCAACAACCATAAATTAGATTCCGGAAAATCCTCGGAAAATAATTACGAATTTCCGGGGCATCACAGTGAACCACTATTCATCCGGTGTTATCTTTCTCTCTCCCCATCATGCTTCTTACTTTAGGTCCCGTATTCTCACACAGAAACATTGGCGCCGTCTGTGGGAAGCGATACAAAAAGTCATGTTGCTCTTCCCGCTCATATTCATCTCGCCCATGATACCCATCATGCAAGCTCAGATCATCCAGATCATGCATTCACCTATGCCTTTGCCAAGCACCGCCCGGCAACCAACCTGGGCCCAATTAAGTCTAGCAACCCTCACGGTACTGCTGACCTTGCCCACCGGGTCAAGCCCAGGGTGACCAAGTTGAAGTAAAATTCTAAAGATCCCGTTCGCACCACCTGCACTACAACAGATCCTAGACTTGGATCTCCTCCGGTACCGCACTATTGCAACCCGTCCGTTATCCTCTTCAGCTGGGAAAAATGCGTCAACCCGGCAGCTTCCTCACCCCTCTTGCTGACCAACCCAGCAACACCTCCCAATAGTAGACTCGAGATGGGTCTCGGTGACTAAACCTTGAAACTGATCCCATCTCCGACACATCTCGGTGGCATCATGTATAAGCTGGAGTCCTGGAGGCCAACTTTGTTCAATGATTCGAGCAACACAAAAAAAAAAAAAAATCCCATCTTTTCGGTAACGAGATCCTCACCAGTACCTGCTGCCCTCACCGGTACCCGCTGCCCTCACAGATACCATCTGCCCTCAGAACCTTTGCTTGATGCTGTCGGCCATGAGTTCCCAGTTTGCTTGAATCAACGATACCTCGGTGATGTACTCGGACCATTTCAAAAAAAAAAAAAGAGCCTCCGGCACCCGCTGCTTTCATGGGTCCAACTTGTCGATCACAACTCCAAGAACTTTCGTCCGGGCACTAGCTCAAGCTCTTCGAGCATAGAAGAAAATTTTCAAAGCTCCCGCCATCAACAGTTCCTGATCTCGGATTCACCTTAGCTCCCGACCGGGCCAAGCCCGTCAATCACCATGATACTCCTGTAGGGGAACCCAACCATGTTTCAACGCCCAGGTTGTCCAACTCCTAAGAAATGACAGTCTCACCGGCATCATCTTCACACCTCGGTTCAAACCCAAGACAAATCCCAGCTTCTCGATAACGACACCATCACCAGTACCCGCTTCCCTCACAGGTCCCAGCAGACCATTGTCAACTATTCCGGTACCTACTTCCTTCACCAACTCCTACTTTCCTGGCATTAGAGACCTTCCGGGATTCAAAAAAAAAGGGGGTATAGACGGGGACTGGTTCTGCTCTGGGCACCCATCCCTATATTTGCAGCGACACAGGTGTGCAAACAGGCTTTCCGGCAACTCCACCATCTAGCCGTCATCTCAACTCATCCCGGTATGAAATTTGCCATGCCGGCCAACCTCATAAAGTCTCGATCTCGGTGACTCATCTTCACCAGTCCCGATGACACACACCACTTGGTCTCGGAGACTGATCAAACCTGTTCTCGTTGCCTTCCTCCCGGCGGATTCGTCCGGCAGCAATATCACTTCCTTCACTTCCTCTCGGTGACCAACCCAGTACCTCATCTCGGTAACTATTCCGGTATCTTCATCAACTCTGTCCTTCCAATTGAAGTTGTTCCTCATATGTACATCAGTACATGCTGCCTCACCGATACCGCTCCAAAAAAAGAAAAGAAAAAAAAAACGTAGAGGAAGCAGAAAGTACTCAGTACACCCAGAGCCTAGACTTCTCGCCACTAGTGAAACAAAACTGATGTTTCCTCCGGTCCTGCTCTCGAGAAGAATTGAAGCGAGGTCCCCTACCAACGGATATTGCCAGAGATGACGCTTGCAATCTCTCCCTCAGCAAACTTCAGACACTGGTTCGTGGTTTCCACACGATTGAGGCACCACTTCATAAAGATAAGTACTCTTTTTCTATCTCATCGAACACGAGCACCACTTATATATACCTGTCGAGACGCATAATCATGGTCGGGTTCATCAAAGCAGACACACAAGCATGCTGCATTTATTAAATACTGGTGGCATGCATAATAGAAATAAAATATACATGCACACCCCACTTACACATACAAGCATAGGCTTTGCCCAAGTTTATTCTTGGAAGCTCTAGTATGGCCTTAGCTTTATAATATTCATTTATGCCTACTCATAATTACTTTAACTAAATCAATCAATTGCTCCATATTGCCATGCATATAAGGTATGGACAATTAAACACGTCATGTTGAGTAGTTATAAATGCGTACCCCCGAGCTCATCCATATAGGCCCTAGTGCCTACACATACAGCGACATTTATGAGTTTGCTCTCTTGCTCTCTGATAATTGATTGCTCATATAAACTCGTTATACCATCAAGTCATGACCACTTATGCTTCCGTACTTTTGATTGGTGCACACAATAATTATTCAAACCCGGTAGCAAGGGCTATATGAGCATCTCATACCTAAAATAGTTAATTATTTTGACAAAGCTACTACTCACTTGCTTATGTATTTTTGAGAGGTATACTCACCCAATCGGCAACTGCTTATATGAGAAAGCTCAAGTGAAACACAATATCGGTACTCGCTAGGAGACATGTCTTATACATCGGCAACCCCAATCATTCTACAATATCTCCACCACTTGCGAACGGCTCCAGATAAGTTCTCACTTATGCTCTTTCACTTTGAGCTAATGCAATGCTTTACATGCTTCAATAACGATTTCTATAATCTAAGCATGTCTACAAAGTATGGTAATTTTCGTAGCATATCCATTATGCCTATATATTTATGACATGCTTTACTTAATTGCAAATCAATTAAATTACTATATGTGCACAAATGACGCTAAACAATGTGTAGCATGCGGCACTTAAAAACCTCGTCCGGAGCGAGGTACCCTTTCAGGGTAAGCTAAGGTCAAATCCTTCCGGGTACCAGAGGCTCAAGTCTTCATGCTACCCCATCGGGTGCGAGAGGCATCAAGTCCTCATGCTACCCTATCGGGTACTAGAGGCATCAAGCCCTCATGCTACCCTATTAGGTGCGAGAGGCATCAAGTCATCATGCTACCCTATCGGGTACTAGAGGCATCAAGTCCTCAACCTACCCTTCCGGGTACCAGAGGCTCAAAGTCCTCAATCTACCCTTCCGGGTATCAGAGACTCAAGTCGTCAATCTACCCTTCCGGGTATTAGAGACTCAACTCCTCATTCTACCCCATCGGGTACCATAGGCTCAAGCCCTTAGAAAACCCCACTTGGTACCGGAGGCGGGGTAAGCCAAGGTCCAATCCCTTGCTTCTGAGTCATCTCACCTCCCGAGCGTTCTGTACACTTGGGGGACTTATTCATACCACATATCACAAGTGGAGATAGTACGCGACTGGGACTATCATCGGGCTTCACACTCATACTTTTCGTTCTATGGTCTATTAAATGGAAATATTGAAATTTTTCACCTATTGTTGATCGCGACAATTAAATTTCTTTTACATCCCATTAATAAAACCATAGGACAAAACTCACGCCCGCTCAACATGAGCGAGCTCAACTCTTACATTCCCGTTACACATAAGCCAAACAATCGGGTTATGGCTTATACGTTCGGCTTAAGTAAGTTAGCGTTCCTTCCTCTAACCTATCCTTCGGGGACTATCATGGTCACGCCATAGTCTCGCTAGTATTGTCAATAGTTACTACAATACCGGAGCTCTATGCTCAACTTCACGGGCATACTCGAGCGTAACCTAAGTACTAACTACGTGACTTGGGGGACTCGGCGAGTAACTACACTCCCGGTCCTAACATGTGTTCATCATATGCATACAACATATACATATCATTATGTACATATCATTGTATTCATCCCACATCTATGCATCATATGCACTTTGTATGATATCACAACTACATACATTTTCGACTTATACGTCGTATGTCAAACATTACATAATACGCGCATACACACATTGTGTAACATGCATCTCACATAAACATTCATGCACCTCGATGCATGTGACTCAAATGTCACTTAGATTTCCCTAGCGCAATCAATATGTATTTTGTACACTCTTATCTTATGTGCAGGTACTAGCGTAATGAGGGCCCTGTGGCACCAACATACCCGTAGAGCCCCTTCTTACTTACGGAGTTGGGGGACTAGTATGGGTATGGCGTTCAACAAGGTCATCACTCATACTTGGCGGCATCACATTTAAACTCCCCAACCAAGAAGCGCCTCTTACTCGGGGACTTGTACATACCGTCTATATTACATACCGCCAAGCATAATCAACGACCTCATAGGTGGGCCCCACAACATGGCTAGCCCCGCCTATGGCATGCATCCGGTAGGCCGACACCCGAGCTACATTGCCATGGTGGAGGTCGGCCGGTATCTAGTCGGGGCGCCACCCTCCCATGCTCTCTAAGAGGCTTCAAGGGAAGCAATATATGTATTATTGTCCCACATCGAGAATATGTAAATGGAAGGGGACTCCTTTAGCTATAAAGGGAGTCCTCCCCTTCTTGGTAAGGGATAGATCCATGATCCCCACACTTTATCACTTCAAAGGTCACTTGACCTCACTCATAGTAAAATATCTAAGTGGACGTAGCCTTGCCCCAAGTGCAAGCTGAACCACTATACATCTGGTGTTATCTTTCTCTCTCCCCATCATGCTTCTTACTTTAGGTCCCGTATTCTCACACAGAAACACAGGTGTTCCTAGGCTTCCCCACCCTTGGGTATTTTCTTGGGGGTGGTGGCGGAATCTTGTCCTTGCACAGGTCGTATATCTCTTCATACGAGACTGTGAGGAATGTAAACACTGCGTACCGCTGGGAACACTCCGTCTATTTGTTACGGTTATCCCTATGGGATGAGCGGTTGCCCTTGTTGTAATGCGGGTCCTTCTGCCGCTTGCTCTGGTAGTTGCCCTGTTGCTACTCTCTCTTCTTGTCAGTTGGTGGCGTAGCGGGGGTTTTGTTAGCCGTCTCCTGATGGCTGGAGGAGGGCTAGCTGAGTGGACTTTGCTGGTGTTGGTGGTGATGGTGGGATTTCTCCATATGTGATTGTTAATGTTTAAAGTTCAGTGGTAGCTAAACCTTTAATAACGCTAGTCCGATGTGCGGACCATTATCTATGATACTCCTTAGAGCTCCCGCTGCCTGTCAAGTGAAATACAGAGGGCGTCAAAGGGAGACCGCGCTGGGTGGTCTTCTCTTCTCCAATGCCTAAGTTAGTTAATGTATTTATGTTGACAAAGTAACAGTAGGTAAGTATTAAAATGCGTAATTAATAAGGAGAGAGGAGATGACCTTATAGGTGGGGAGAGAGCTAATCTTCTCCATGTTTTCGATGTGGGACTGATATGCTTAAGTCCCCAGCTTTTGGAGCTTCTGATGTTGTATTAGCGTGGCGAGTGGCGGTGTATCAGCAGTGATCTGGGGGCAAGCAGGGGCTCAAGCAGTAGCCTGCTTGGCTGTGTTCCCGTAGGTCACTCCTTTGGCAGGAGTTGGTACCTCTAGTGGTAGCATGAGCGTGGCTCATTATAGCTAATTATGCTTACAAATGCCTATGTAAGTACAAGTCCCCAGTCAAGGAGGGCAATCTTGGTTGGGGAGTTGCCTAGCGGTTCGAAGCGTTGCTTCCGCCAGTCATGCAAAAGCATAATTAGCATCAGTGCATTATCAATCATGGACTTACTGAGCAAACGCTTTATACCCTTCCGGGTGGGCCCATGCTAGGCCCCCTAGGGAGTCCCCCACTCCCCGGCTAAGATAGACCTCCGTTTGGCAGGTGTATTGTTTGTTGAGGGGAGCTGCGCTGAGCAGAGGGTGTTGGGTAGCGAACCTAATCTTTGATGCCCAAGTGACGGGGTTAACATACCTGATCAGGGCTGTCGAAAACTGTTGACGCATCCCCCTACCTGTCCCGGAGGACCATGTTTTGACTGCAACGCCGCGTTGAGGTCGTTGTCAAAGTGAGGCGTTACCTTGGGAATCGCCTCCGCTAATGATAAGTGGCCGGCAATGTCGCGGGGAACAGCCTGGCAGTCAGCCTGGTGCATGGCATTGCGGTCAGGGGTGACGGTCTTCCTAGGTTTTGACGGAGAAGTCTCGCTGGCGGAGTTGTCCTTAACGAAGACTAGCTTGCTTGGAAGATGAAAAGTGAGAAGTTCTGCTAGTAGAGTTGTGCTTAGTGGAGACTATCTCGTGAGAAGTTCATCTAGCGGAGTTGCACTTAGCGGAGACTATTTCGCTTGCAAGATGGAAAGAGAGAAGTTCAGCCAGCGAAGTTGCGCTTAGCGGAGACTATCTGGCTTGCAAGATGGAAAGAGAGAAGTTCAGCTAGCGGAGTTGCGCTTAGTGGAGACTATCTCGTGAGAAGTTCTGCTAGAGGAGACTATCTCGCTTGCAAGATGATTGACGATTTTCCTTTTTGATGGTTACCTTGGACAGACTCTTCTTGTGATGGTGCCCGACACGTGGCCTACATGTATTGGATTAGCGTGTGGGATAATGTCTCTTTAGCACGCTCGTCATCTCGTCACTAGTGTGAGTAATTATTGATTTTGTAACCGAGGCGCCGCCTTGGTTAATCCGGAGAGTAAGTGCGTTTGTGGGGCACTTGTATGGTTGTGGTGTGATGACGTTTTTCCATGGACGGCCTAGATTAGTTTGATGTTGACATAAAAGAGAGGTAAACCTTGTGTTTTGGCACTTCGTACTTTTTACCTTATGTCGTCGTCTTCAAGCTTCACCCTGCGTTCCGAGAAGAGGATTGCTAAGATTCCGTGAAGGTATCCAGTTTTGAAACACGAAGATCTTCTGTAGAGAAGAGAAGCGCCTTTGACTGCACCCAAGTTCTCACCTTTGAGATTGGTACTCTGAATCTCATCCCTGTTTTATTGGATTTCTACGTTTGCTTTTGTCGGTTTCTGGGTTACTTTTTCTATTTGGGGTACTCTGTTCCTCCCCGGTGTGCTCTGAGGGTGTAAAGCGAGTTTTGGGGATGGGTTTTGGTGTTTGGTACAGAGTTGGGGTTTAGGGATTTTTTGGATGGTCGAATCTGGGTTGAGTATATGGGTACTTTCTGTTCTTGTTTTGGTAGGCCGTTAATCCGAGCAACAACCACCTCCGGAGGGCGAGACTGCCGCTGATGCCCTTCTTTAGTGAAGATAGCTCCACAGCCTGAAGTAGTGCGGCTGAGGCCTTTGTATTTTTTAATTTTTTTTTATGCCGCGAAGGCCTTTTGTAATTCAACAATATTATTGGCTGGGTAGTCCCGACCCTTAATATATACAATTGGTATTTTCTTTCTGAAATTTTTTCGAGTGTGGATGCGTTTGCTGATTGCATTGTTTGAATATTTCTGAACCGCTAGAGTTTTGACTGCTGTTTTGTGACTCAATGAAACATTAAAGGGATTAAAATTGTTCCAAGTGCACGATGTATCGGACGTAGTCCGCCGAATATTGTTGGCGTTGCCAGTTGATTCTTGTGCTTGGACTTGGCAACAATGGTTTGAATAATTCCTTATTTCATTGATAGCTGATATGTAAACGTTTACAAAAAGCGGGGTTGTACCCGTTGGGTAGCTTCCCTTAGCTAAATATTGAGTCAAAAATTTAGCTAAGTCAAGATGCTCTAGGGTAGTGGTGTGACTATTTGTAGTAATATCGAAGGTGCTCGGAATTCCAAGGGTAGGTCGTTGCGACGCCATCCTTGTCCATCAAGTAGAAGGTGCTGGGGCTAGAGACTTCCACAATTTTGTATGGACCCTCCCAAGTTGGTGGTGGAATGACTTGCTTCATTACCCAGTCCCCCAGTTGGAGGTTCCGGGCTTTGACCTTGGTGTTGTAGAAACGCGATACCCGCTGCTTGTTTTGCAAATTGTGCAAATGGGCCTTGTGTCGTTTTTCCTCTAGGAGGTCTTTGTCGAGGCTGACGCCTCGCTATTGGTCTCGGGGCAGTAGCCTTCGACCTTAGCGGTAGGTTGAGTTACCTCAATGGGTAGGACGGCCTCAGTTTCGAACATCAGGTAGAATGGTGTTTCACCAGTGGCGGAAGTTGGGGTAGTTCTTATGGCCCACAGAACTTCCTGAAGCTTCTCCGTCCACAAATGCCTGGCGTCATCGAGCTTCTTTTTTAGCATCTTCTTGATTATCTTGTTTGCTGCTTCGACTTGGCCGTTGGTTTGGGGGTGAGCGACAGATGCAAAACTCATCTTGGTGCCCAGGTTAGCGGTGAAAGATATGAGTTCCTTATTTTTGAACTTTGTGCCGTTATCTGTGATGATTGTGTGGGGGACACCATAGCGGTAATAAATGTTGTTCAAGAGGAAGTGAGTTACCTTGGCGGTAGTTATTACCGTCAATAGCTCTGCCTCTATCCACTTGCTGTTGTAGTCGATGGTGACAATGATGTACTTGAACTGGCCTTTGGCGGTTTGGAATTTTCCCATCAAGTCCAGGCCGCACGTGGAGTGAATCCAGGGACCAATTATTGTTGACAGTGGTTCTGTTGGGCGTGTGGGAGATCAGCATATTGTTGACATTTGTGATGCTTGGTTTGTCAAGACACTTCACCCTTATGTCTGTCGGACTTTGGTGTGGCTGAGGGGTTATTAGTCTTGCTAGTGAATCGGCTTTGGCATTCTTTTCCCTGGGGATCTGGGTGATGGTGTGAAATTTGAATTTTTTGAGGAGCGTCTTGACGTAACCCCAGTATACCGCCAGCTGTTGATCCTTGGCCTGGAAACTGTGGTTGACCTGGTTGACGACTAACTGGGAGTCGTTGAATATGTTGACACAGTCAGCTCCTGAGTCGATGGCGAGGAGTAGGGCGGCGATGAGTGCTTCATATTCCGCCATGTTGTTTGAGGCCTTGAAGTTGAATTTTAATGCGTATTCCACGTTTAGTCCCCCTGGCCCTATTAGGATTACTTCGGCACCACTGGCCTTGGCATAAGCAGAGCCGTCCACGTGTAGGTTCCAGTCTGACTGTTGGGGAGCTGGTTCCTCAGCGGTTACAATTTTCGTGCTGGGTTCAATCTGTCGCTCGGTGAGCTCAGCAATAATGTCTGCCACCTCCTGGCCTTTCATGGCGGTTCTGGGTTTGTAATCAATGTCAAACTCGCTGAGCTCGATGGCCCACCTGTTGAGGAGTCACGAGTGCTCAGGGTTCTGCATTACCGGCCTCAGCGGTTGATTTGTTAAGATAGAAATTGTGTGGACCTGAAAATACTGGCAGAGGCGTCTTGCGATGAGTGCGAGAGCGAGCTTCTCCAGGGGGGGATATCTGGTTTCAGCCCCGTTCATGCCTCTGCCCACGTAGAAAACTGGGAGCTCGTCTTGGCCGTCCCGCTGGACAATGGCGCAGCTTACCGCTGACTGTGATACCGTTAGGTATATGTACAATGTTTCTCGCTGCACTGGGATAGTGAGGAGCGGAATTGCTGCCAAGTACTCATTCAAGCTTTGGAACGCTGCCTCACAGTCTGGATTCTAGTCGATGACCTTCTTGTGGGTGGTCTTCAGGACTTTGCAAAATGGGAGACATCTGTCTGTGAGTCTGGAGATGAACCGAGAAAGCGCGGTTAGTTTTCCTTGGAGACTCTGAACGTGTTTCTTCCACTCTGAAGCCTTTATGTTGAGGATGGCTTGTACCTTGTCATGGTTGGCCTCTATGCCCTGCTCACTGACTATGTAACCTAGAAATTTGCTGGCGGTGACGCCGAAGAAGCACTTTTCTGGGTTAAGGCCCATACCGTAGGCCAACAGAATGACGAATATAATTATGAGGTTTGCCACGTGTCCGCTGGCCTTTATGATTTTTACCAGCATATCGTCCACGTAGACCTCGATGATTTTTCCCAGATGCTAAGCTATCATAACATTCATTAGCCGCTGGTAAGTTGCACTGGCGTTCTTCAAACCGAAAGGCATGAAATTGTAGCAGTATAGGCCTTTGTCGGTGGTGAAAGAGGTGCACTCTTGGTTACCAGGGTGCATCTTGATCTGATTGTAGTCAAAGAAGGCATCCATCATGCTGAGTAGCTCATGGCCAGCGGTTGCAATGACCAGTTGATCTATGCGAGGTAGCGGGAAACTGTCCTTGGGGCATGCCTTGTTGAGGCCCTTGAAATCGATACACATTAGTTGGAAATCCACTGAGGGTAATTAACTTGGCAGATGAATCCAATGCTCCAGAGCTTGGTAACCTCTTCCCTTATTGCACGACATCTCTCCTCATCAAAGGCCCTTTGTCGCTGCTTGATAGGGTAGGCAGATGGTTTGATGCTCAATTTATGCGTTATGATCTCGGGGAAGATGCCTGGCATGTCAGCATAGGACCATACAAAGAAGGCGGCGTTGTCAAGTAGAAACTGGGTGAGTTCAGCCGCTACCTCTAGGTCTAGCTCAGTGCCGATGCGGACTGTCCGCTCAGGGTGCTCGTCGGATATGCTGATAATCCTTAAGGATGTTTCTGGGTTGACAGTCTCTTTTTTGACATACTTGTTCTCGTCATCCCTGGGGTCCTCAAAGATATCTGGTGCCGCTGGATGATTTCCACAGTTAGGATTTCGAGGCAGCACACTGATCGTGCCACGGTTGTGGAATAGCACTCTCGTGCCAGTTGTTGACTTACCTTTACATGGCCTGTTCCGTTGGGGTGGGGAACTTCATGAGGAGCATGTACCCGGCGATGATGCACTTGAGTTTGTTAACTGTCGGTCAACCAATGATGGCGTTATATGAACGGAAGAAGTCCACGATGATGAACTCTGTATGGATTTCCGCCATACGTGGACTGGCGCCGATAACCAGTCGCATGTAGTCAGAACCCAATGGCTATGTGACCTCACCGGAGAAGCTAAGCAATGGCTCATGAACCTGTAGTAATTTTCTATTTCGTCGAAGTTTGTCGTAGCATCTGTTGAAGATAACATTTACAGCGGAGCCACTATCGACAAGGATCCTTCCCACTGACCATTTATCAAGTACGCCGTTAATCAAGAATGGATCATCCTGGGGAAGATGTACACTACGCTCCTCCTCCTCTAAGAAGGTAATGGGCTCCCGACCAGATTTTGGGAGCTTAGCTGACCTCTCATAGATGATATTGCACACCTCCTTGGGGTGATTAGCACGCGCATAGAGTTTTTTGGCTCTGTGAGACATTGGTGATTGGAGCACCACCGTCGATGGTGTTGATGCCTCCCAATGGCTCAATGTTAGCGATCACGAGTGGTGGTCGGTGTACCTTAAGTTGTTCCATCTTACCGTCTCGGTATAGAGTCTCAATGGCTGTTTTGAGAGCGTTACAATTGTTGGTGTTGTGGCCACTGTCCTCGTGATATTTGCACTACTTGCCAGTGTTTCTGGGCTTTCTGACCCTTGGGAAAATTTCTTGGGGGTGGTGGCGGGACCTGGTCCTTGTACTAGTCATATATTTCCTCGTATGAGGCCGTGAGGACTGTAAACACTGCGTGCCGCTGGGATGACTCCGTCTGTTTATTACGGTTATCCCCATGAAATGATTGGCTGCCCTTATTGTAATGCTGGTCCTTCTACCTCTTGCTCTGGTGGTTGCTCTATTGCCGTTCTCTCTTTTTATCAGTTGGTGGTGCAGCAGAGGTTTTTTGCTAACGGTTTCCTGATGGCTGGTGGAGGGTTAGGTGGACTTTACAAGCGTTGGTAGTGGTGGGGGGGGGGGGGGTTTCTCCATATGTGATGAATTCTGCATGTGCATGGATGACAACCTCACTCATGACATGGTCGTAAGCGGCATTTGGATAATTGTAATTGAGGTGATAGAGAAATGGAACCTTGAGGAGTCCCTCTTTGAAGGCTGCCAACGCCATTGTCTTATCAAGATCGCGGCATTGGGATGTTTCCGCTCGCCACCTAGTGATGAACGCATTCAATGTTTCCTCCGCCCCCTGCTTGAGGTGGAATAGTTGAGTTGTACTGTGGTGTTTGGCTGCCAATATGATGAACTGAGAGAGGAAAGCATTTGATAGTGCATGAAATGAGTCAATGGACCCTGGCGGACACTCAAAAAACCAACTCATTGCCTCGCTATCCAGTGTTTCGCTGAACAAGTGGTAGAGGGTGGCGTCATCGAACCCCTTGTTATTGGTGACTTTTTTGAAAGTGTCCAAATGGACAAAAGGGTCAGTCGTGCCGCTGTAATGTGACATCTTTGGTGTCTTTACGTGCACCGGGAGGATGGCATGCAGGATTCTGGCAGTGAATGGTCCTGGTCTGGACTCCAAGAGTGGATTTGGTATTGGCACTGGGGCGCCTGTCTCAGCCCGGATTAGCCTTTGCTCTAGTTGTTGCATCCGCTCCAGTATTAGGGTGGTTGTGTCTCCATCGTGTCCTGCCTGGATGTTCCGCTGAACCAGCTCTCGCTTGGGGACAGGTACATTACCCTCTGTTCTGGCCCTGATTGTTGAGCGGCTGGTGTGTGGCTGTGACTCCGCCTCTTGCTCCAACATTAGTCGGGGTTCAGGAGGTGGTCCCATTCCTCGTAGCTCTGGTGGGTTCAATGGTACCTGCATCTATATGATTGGTCTGGGTATCAATCCACCGGTGTTGGGGTGACTACGCCTATTCCTCCGCAATTGCTCGCTTTGCGCTGGGTTGTCGTTTGCTTCCAGTGCCCTCTTAAGCTCGTCAAATCTTGACATCAGTATGGCCATCTGCTTTTTGGCCTCAGCCTTCTCTCTGTGCTCCTGCTCGCATTCTCTATTTGCTTTATGAAGGTCCGCTAGTGCTAGCTCATACATAGAGGTAAGGTCCTGCACCGGAGGGCGGCTGCAGCTTGGCTGAGCCACCTCTGTAGTTTGGGTTGGTGGGACCTGGGAACTAGCCTGGGGTTCCCCGCTGGGGTTGACCAGAGTACTGAATAGTACACTGTTAACGTTAACCGCTAGGTTGACGCTGATCACTGGGTTGGTGGATTGATCCGCCTGCTCAGTGTTTTCCCCATTACCGTTAGTCATGGTGGATGTGGTGGGGAAAACACCATGACTATGCTAATGTTAAAGGATTCCCACAGACGGTGCCAATCTTAATGTTTAAAGTTCAGCGGTAGCTAAACCTTTACTAACGCTGGGCCGATGTGCGGACCACAATCTATGATACTCCTTAGAGCTCCCACTACATGTCAAGTGAAATACAGAGGGCGTCTAAGGGAGACCGCGCTGGGCAGTCTTCTCTTCTCCGATGCCTAAGTTAGTCAATGTATTTATGTTGACAAAGTAACAGTAGGTAAGTATTAAAATGCATAATTAATGAAGAGAGATGAGAGGACCTTTTATAGGTGGGGAGAGAGGTGATCTTCTCGATGTTTTCGATGTGGGACTGATATGCTTCGGTCCCCAGCTTTTGGATCTTCTGATGTTGTCTTGGCGCAGCACATGGCGGCTCGTTAGCAGTGATCTGGGGGCAAGCAAGGGCTCAGGCGGTAGCCTTCTTGACTGTGTTCCCGTAGGTCACTCCTTTGGAGGGAGTTGGTACCGCTAGTGGTAGCATGAGTGTGGCTCATTATAGCTAATTATGCTTGCAAATGCCTATGTAAGTACAGTGATGAATTCTGCATGTGCATGGATGACTGCCTTGCCCATGACATGGTCATATGCGGCATTTGGATGATTGTAATTAAGGTGACAGAGAAATGGCCCCTTAAGGAGTCCTTGCTTGAAGGCTGCTAATGCCATTGTTTTCTCAAGATTGTGGCACTGAGACGCTACCGCCTGCCACCTAATGACAAATGCCTTCAATGTTTCCTCGGCGCCTTGTTTGACGTTGAACAACTGACTTGTGTTATGTTGTCCGACGGCCAGCAGGATGAACCAAGAGAGGAAAACATTCGATAATGCATTGAATGAGTCGATGGATCCAGGTGGGCATTAAAAGAACCAGCTCATTGCCTCACTGTCAAGTGTTTCGCTGAACAAGTGGCAGAGGGTGGCTTTATCAAATCCCTTGTTGTTAATGACTTTTTTTAAGGTTTCCCTGTGGATGAAGGGGTCAGTCATGCCACTGTAATGTGACATCTTCAGCATCTTTGCATATACTGGTCTGAAGTCCGGCAAGATCCTAGCGGTGAATGGCCCTGGCAATGATGCAAAGAGAGGATTTGGTGTTGGCATTGGGGAGCCTGCCTCTGCCCGGATTAGCATTTGTTCTAATTGTTGTATCCTTTCCAGGATTAGGGCGGTTGCGTCTCCAGCTGGCCCAGCCTGGAGGTTCCTCTGCTCCAACTCCCGCCTGGGAGCAGGTGGATTACCTTCAGTTCTAGCCCCGGCTACAGAGCGGTTGGTGTGAGGTTGACTTGAATACACATTTACGCAAGCGTACATATCATTGTCAAGATAGGGAAGTATAATGCCCAAAGTTTATCGTACCACGGGATTAGTGGCTAACCCACAATCCTTGGGTAGTCGGAATTAAAGTCACTAAGCAAACAAAAGAAAAACAGAAAGAAAATAAATAAAAACGCTATTTTAAGGCACCAAGCCTTAGCAATGCTCGGCTTTGGTTTTCACCAAAGCCTAATCAAAACTAAGAGCCTAGTGATGGCTATTTACAATGAGATAGAAATTGTCACTCGAAATTGTAATTGTAATTTTATAATAACTACATGGCAATAATTTAAATGAAAACTTTAGCTAACAACTAAATTAAATAAAGGAAAGAAAACTAAGAAATGGAAATTAGGTCACTAGGGTATCCACCTAGCCAAATTCAATGCACAAATATATTCCGACAATGGTTAAACAATTTATAATGGCATCAAGAACCGTACCCAAGGCTTTTCAAGGCTCATGAGTCATTAGATTCCTTAAATGGTATACCTACTCCGGATCAAGGGCCGTAGAAACTCAATCGGGACAATTTAGAGCCTTGTTAGGGCCTCTAGTTGCACCAAAAGGCGAAGAGTCCTAGAATCAAGGTTCCCAAGCTAGCCAATACGGCAATCAAAATTGATATTGTAACTAACCATGTTCTAAACAAGTGTCCTAGCTATAAATTAGAGAAGTGATTAGGTCCCCTAATTTGTTCTACACATGCTCATCGACACAATCAAGAGTTAATCAAGCTCCTAAGCATGCATCTAAGCCAAATATTATAGAATAGAACATATGCCAAACACGAAATTGAAAACCATTAAATCAAAAAATATTTATTACATAAAATCCATGCTAGGGCTCAAACCCTAGTTTCCTAAATAAACTACTCACTATCCATCAACTAATCAACAACAATATTCATCAAATTAAAGAGAGAAAGGTGAAGAGAAGTGAGAAGTAACAAGAACAAGTCACAAATTGCTATGGAGCAATTATGACAAGCCTTGACTTCTCACTTTTACCCAAACTCAAATCTTGATGCTCCTTGATAAATTGATGAAGCTTTGTTGGTGTGGGTGTGAGAAAAGAAAAAGAAAATGGAAGAGGAAGAGATTGGGAGAGAACAGCCCCAAGGGCTGCCTCTTTTACTTGGTGCGGCGCTGTAGCTCTAGGGTTCTTTATTTTTAGAGAGAGGTAGGATAGATCGTATATATAGGGCTGCAATTGTGTGAACAGATAAGGAGGGTATGGGGTGCACGTGCTAGTTAAGAATGAGAGAACAAAATAACCCACCCATCATTCTTCTTCTTTCTTCTCCTTTTTATTATTATTTTTTTCTTCTGTTCCACTAGCCTTACACGTACACGTGATAGGCGAAGCTGCACATGCAATTGTTTAATTAAGCAAAGTGCAATTGCTTAATTAACCATTCGATTAGATAAGCAATTAATCATTTGATTAATTAAATTTTCTTTTGTTCTTTCTTCTTCTTCTTCCTTCTTCTTTCTTCTCTCTTTTCAATGCACTTCCGCAAATACTACCAGAGGTTATTGGATTCCGCTCCCTTGATGGCGTTGACCGCATTGACAATTTCGTCCTTCTATCAGAAACTCCATTTTGCTCAATTTTCGCGCTATTTTCTCTCATTTCCACAATTCCGCTTATTTTCTACGAAGTAAATAAAAATGGATTAATTACATATTAATTGTCATGGAGATTTGCTTATTTGTAGTGTTTTAGATATAATTACACACATATAAATGCGTATAATCACACCCCCACACTTGAACTTTGCTTGTCCCCAAGCAAACTATATGTAAATTAATTGCCAAAAATCTTTTAACTCAAACACAAATGCTCAAACATAAAGAAAGTGTGGTATTAGCCTTTCCAACCATAACCCTCGGAGAACTAATTATGTAAATGATCATGAGGTCGACAAAGCATAACATAGGAATTATGAATTTGTACGGAAATTAAGATGCACGTGTGAGAAATGCTCAAATATATGTATTTGTTGACCACGTGTCAAATCAATCCACCACAATCTAATAGGCATATAGAAGACCCGACATAACCCACTAAACTCGCATAGATTCACTAAATATTACCACTCAAGTGTTTAGGGGTTACATGTATTTCACTCAAAAGCAATTTCACAACACGCGCCACTATATGCTTGCTCTTCGATCTCATCTCCGTTAGATAGCCCACAACTTTCAAGATCAAGAGGTCTTTTATTTGGTTGTAATGGGGCTAAGGGTAAGTGGCTAATAGAAATGAAGGATAAGGAAAGACAAAGTCCATGGAAATCGGTGAAGCAACTCTCTCTTGTAGACATATATGACTTTGCTTACAAATGCTAACTCACTCACTCTAATCCCAATGTGCAACCCATGCTAAACTACGTAATATTTTTTTTTCTCACACAACTTAATTTTATTTTATTTTTTTCTTCTACTTTTCTTTTCCTTGAACTTTCTTTCTATTTTCACAAACTTTCTTCTTCTTCTTCTTTTTTTTTTTTTTTTTAAGAACTTTCTTTTCTATACAAATCACTCACCCCCACACTTATTTGTTTGTAACCTCACACTTTTGACTTTTCTTTTCTTTTGAAGCACTCAAACATAAAGTCATTCTCTCGAATCGTTTCACCAACTACCATGGAAGGGTAGGATAAAAGTGTTTAGGCTAGGTAGGGATTTGTGGTGGTAATGAACAAAAAAGCTAACTAAATAAATAGGCTCAAAGTGGCAATCTAGTGGTAAATATCTTTGGGATATGCTTCTTTGGCCATGGTGGTATATAGTCCTAATGCCTCAATCCTTTCTATTCCGTTGCAAGCTAAAAGTAGCCTCGAGAGGTCTCAAGCAAGTTCTAGATACGCAATGTCATGAAATTGTACACACATGAACGAATAAGTAAATGAACGATGCATACACTATAGATATAGGCACAAAAGCTCACAAATAAGGCATGCAAGTTAATCGAATAATCTATATGCTTCTCTAGCTATGATGAACGAACCTAACATAGGCTATGTGCACACATATAATCAAGCATAGATCACAAAACAAATTCAAAGTCCTAGATCATGCTTAATCTATCCACAATCATAACAAGTTAAGTCCATGTCTCGTCATTGGGGTTGGAAAAGGCATTAACCACTAACATATAATTACAAAAAGCTAACCTAAAAAAATAATTCCTTTTTTTTTTTCATAGGGGCCCGAGCCCTCACCCCCACACTTAAAACCAACATTGTCCGCAATGTTGTAAAGTGAGCTCGAAAGCTAAATCCGACAACCAACATTGTCCGCAATGTTGTAAAGTGAGCTCGAAAGCTAAATCAGTGTCAGATTTAGGCATGAGAGTGAAGTCCGGGCGAAAGCACAAAAATTAACATGAAAATAAAAATCTAAATGCGGAGTAAAATTACGGAAAACCCCCTTTGTTGACCCTCCATTGCTCACGATCCTTGGAGAAGACTAACATGAGACACCAACCTCAAGGCACAAGGCCTTGACTTCCTTAACGTATGCTCCAAGCTAGCTCTAGGTGTGCATGTAAAGTTCAACTCCATCGAGAAAGATATAATGTCCAAAGAGCAATGCGTCACAAATAGCCCATCAAAGAGTAAGGACAAAGATCCTCCATTAAAATCATAGGCTTGGCCACCTCCAACACACCTCACAACAGCCCTACAATGGCCTCCAAAGATGAAATAAAAGTGCAAAGAATTCCAATCAACCCGAGTGAACAAAACTAGTGTGTGCAGAAAACTTCCAGCAATGACCTTTATGTACTCAAATGTCCATATCTCAAACTCCGAAAGAGATAATTAAGTGAGACTACATGAAATGGAAAGGAGACTTAAAGAGCGTTCTATCCATATAAAGTGAACCATCTATCTCCAACTGAGATGAAAACGAAAGTTGGTCAAAATTGCCAATTTGTCATGAAGACTTCTGCTGACCCTCAGTCACCAAAACTGTAATATCTGAAGCTCCAGAGGTGCAAAGAGGGTGAGACCAACTGGAAATGAAAGTAGACTCACGAAAATACATACAGTTAAAATTGTACTTGAAAATCTGTCATGAGTCAAAAATCGTTGGCCTCCAACTCACTGATCTGTTCTGCAGTTTATGCTGTGCCCTATTTCTGACCTCTGTCACTTGGAACACAATATCTGAAGCTAGGAAGGTTCAAATCAAAAACTGTTTCTCCTGTATATAGAGGACATATGAAGATACATCTCTGAATAATTTTAGCTCTAAATAGCTTGATATGTAGAGGGTGTAGCTTAATAACAAAGAAATAAAAATATGCTAAAGTGACCTAAAGAACCGATTTACCAAGGGATTAAGGCTATTAACCCCTAATCCCCGGCAACGGCGCCATTGACTTGAATACACATTTATGCAAGCGTACGTATCATTGTCAAGATAGGGAAGTATAATGCCCAAAGTTTACCGTACCACGGGGATTAGTGGCTAACCCACAATCCTTGGGTAGTCGGAACTAAAGTCACTAGGCAAACAAAAGAAAAAGAGAAAGAAAATAAATAAAAACTCTATTTTAAGGCACCAAGCCTTAGCAATGCTTGGCTTTGGTTTTCACCAAAGCCTAATCAAAACTAAGAGCCTAGTGATGGCTATTTACAATGAGATAGAAATTGTCACTCGAAATTGTAATTGTAATTTTATAATAACTAAATAGCAAAAATTTAAATGAAAACTTTAGCTAACAACTAAATTAAATAAAGGAAAGAAAACTAAGAAATGGAAATTAGGTCACTAAGGTATCCACCTAGCCAAATTCAATGCACAATTATACTCCGACAATGGTTAAACAATTTATAAGTTCCGCAGTGCCTTGTGTTAATGTCTAAAAGTTCAGCAGTACCTGAACCTCGATTAAAGCTAATCTGATGGGATGATCGCTAATTGTAATATTCGGAGCTTCCGTTTACCTGTCAAGTAAAATACAGAGGGCGTTAAAGGGAGACCGCGTTGGCCGGTCTTCTCTTCTCCGATGCCTAAGTTAGTCAATGTATTTGTGTTGACATGATAACAGTAGGTAAGTAGTAAATGCGTAATTAATGAGAGAGGAGAGAACCTTTTGTAGGTGATGAGGGAACTGATCTTCTCCATGTTTTCGATATGGGACTGATGTGCTTCAGTCCCCAGCTTCTAAAGCTACTGATGCCAACTTAGCATGGCGCGTGGCAGAGCGTCAGCAGCGATCTGGAGGAGAGCCGGGGCTCAGACGATAGCTTGTTTGGCTGTGTTTTTGTGGGTCACTCCTTTGGCAGGAGTTGGTATCTCTAGTGGTAGCATGGGTGTGGCTCATTATATCTAATTATGCTTGTGAATGCCTATGTAAGTACAAGTCCCCTAAGTCCCCAGTCAAGGAGGGTAATCTTACTTGGGGAGTTGCCTAGCGGTTCGAAGCGTTGCTTCCACAAGTCTTGCAAAGCATAATTAGCCTCAGTGCATTGTTATCCATGGACTTATTGAGCAAACACTTTATACCCTTCCGGGTGGGCCCCTGCTAGGCCCCCTAGGGAGTCTCCCACTCCCCGGCTAAGATAGACCTCCGTTTGGCCGTAGTATTGTTTGTTGAGGGGATCTGCGTTGAGCAAATGATGTTGGGTAGAGAACTCAATCTGTGATACCCAAGTGGCGGGGGTCAACGTGCCTGATCAGAGCCGTTGGAAACTATTGACGTATCCCCCTACCTGTCCTAGAGGATCATGTTTTGACTGCGACGCCGCGTTGCGATCATTATCAAAGTGAGGCGTTGCCTCGGGAATCGCCGCTGGCAGAAGTCCCTCCGCTGATGATAAGTGGCCAGAATTGTCACTAGGACCTGCCTGGCCGTAGCCTGGTGCATGACGTTGTGGTCAGCGGCGACTATCTTCCCAGGTGTTGAGGGAGGAGTCTCGCTTGCAAGATGGAAAGGGAGAAGTTCTGCTAGCAGAGTTACACATAGCGGAGACTATCTCGCTTGCAAGATGGAAAGGGAGAAGTTCCGCTAGATGAGTTGCGCCTAGCGGAGACTATCTCGCCAAGTGTTCCGATGATTAATTTTCATTTTTTGATAGCTATCTTGGACAGACGCTTCGTGTGATGGTGCATGTATTGGATTAGCGTGTGCGATAACGTTTCTTCAGCACGCCCGTCACTTAGTCATTAATGCTAGTAATTATTGATTTTGTAACCGAGGCGTCGCCTCGGCTAATCTGGAGAGTAAGTGCGCTTATGGGGCACTTGTACGGTTGTGGTGCGATGTCGTTTTTCAGCAGATGGCCGAGGATTAACTTGATGTGGACATAAAATGGGGGGAAATCTGTAGGTTTGACACTTTGTAACTTTAGCTTATTATAGTCTTTTTCAAGCTTGACCCTGTGTTCTCAGAAGCAGACTGCCAGTACTTCGTGAAGTTGTCGATCGTCGCAGCACAAAAGTTATCTGAAGTAGAGACACACCTTTGATTTCGCCACATCCTTCATCTTTAAGGTTGGTACCTCGAATCTCACCCCTGTTCCATTGAATTTGTGTTTGGTTTCGTCGATTTATTTGGGTTTTCGATTTGGGGTGCTCAATTCTTTTTGACATGGTATGAGGGTGTGAGGTGGGTTGTGGGGGTGATTTTTGGTGTTTGTTGGCGAGATGGGGTTTTAGGGATTTCCTAGATGGTCAAATCTGGGCTGACTGTACGAATGTGTTGTGTTCTTGTTTTGGTAGTTTCTGGGAAATTGTTCTTGATGTTCTTAGATAATGTTCTTGGGTAGAACTGACATAGGGATAGCCCAGATCTTGTATGCACTGACTGGCTTTGGATTTTAGGGTTTGGGATGGCTAGTGTCGTAGAGATTTCGAGTAGTGAGGAATCCGGGTCTGACAAGTCGCTCAACGTGGCGGATTGGGTGTTTATTGATTCGTTCCGTTCGTCTACCCCTGTAGGAAGCTCCTGGTCCGAACCGCTAGATATTGAGCCACTACAGACCATACCCTGGGAAGTTGCCATGGGTCATGCTGGTCGTCCAGAGAGTTCTAGGGTAAGAGAGCATGCCGCTACTCGCGACAGGGGGGAGGAGAGGTTGGCAAGTAATAGCGCCGCTAGCTGCTCTACTGATGGGAGAGGCGGGCAGGGACAAGATCGAGTCAGCTTGGGTTCTCGGTGACGGCACAACGGTTGACGAGGCTGGAGGACCGATGAGGGTGGCTACCGTCGACTGTATGAAGTGGGTGTTTCGCCTGCCGGGTGTAGTGAAGTTGCGACCTCCGCTGAAGGGTGAGAGAGCGTCGTTCCTGCCAGGGGGGCATGCCGCCGTGCATGAGGCGATCTTCCTCCAGGGAGTGACATTCCCGCTGCTGCCAAATCTTCAGATTTTGGTTTGTGAGTTTGGCCTTGCTTTTGGGCAAATTTTCCCTAGCATGTGGCGCTTGCTGATGGCTCTCAACTCGCTGTGGCCATTGTCCGGCTGCGAAGGTCCAACCGTGGCGGAGGTGCTACACTTCTATGAGTTAATATACGTGAGGCGCCAAGGATGCAGAGGGCAAGTGAGCTTGAGTCACCGCCAGGGGGCGTCCAAGCTACTCTAGAACTTGAAGGACTCCATGTCACCATGGCGGGGGACCTTCTGTGTTGCCACCGCTGGATGGGAGTATCAAGAGGGGTCGAATAAGGGGGAACCGACGTTTATGATCAAGTCGGGATTCCAACCTATCCGAGGTTGTCAGTCTGACGCCGGCTAGAGTTGATTTTTGTTTGCGTAATTGTTGTACAGACCACTTGGTTTTTTTTTTTTTAGCGGGGTTGCGCTATAATCTGACTCGCGAAGAGGAGTGTCGTTTGGCAAGGATCCGCGGTTGCTAGCAGAACCGCAATTTGCTAGATCTCTGCTTACTTACCGGGTGTGAGCTGTTGGTCGATCAACAGTTGACACGATCCCTTGGTAAGTACCTTAGCCAGATGAGTGTTTTAGTTCATTATTGTCAAGATAACTCGGTGGTTTTGTACATATTCTTTACCGGGTAACAAAGCTAGTCGTGAGGCGTTTGAGAAAACCATGGACCGTGCTGAGATCAATAATTTTCTGGAGTGCATATATGCCTCTGGGCCGGCGGCCCAGAATACAGTTGGGGATCAGGAGACAATGGCGGTGAGCTAGTCCGAGACGCCGGTGATCTTACCGATGTCGCTTCACTCCCACCTCGGCCCAGATGGCTCGCCAGTGGTGTAGGCTGGAGCTGGTGGAAGCAATGTCCCTACTGCGCCATTGCAGCTGAAGGAGAGGGTGCCAGCCCTTAGGCGTGGGTTGCGGAAGGAAATGTGGGCGCCCTCCAAGGAGCCAGTGACTATTACGGGGCTGGAGCCGCAGATGGGAGTGTTCCCTGTCGCCTCCGGTGTGACACGGTTTGTACCGCAAGGGAAGCGGAGACAAAACGACCCGATCGACGTGGATGATGCGGCCGATGAAGATACCATTAGGGTCTGCCAGCGGAAGAAGGCAAGGCAGGCCCCTTTGAAGGCAATTGTGGCTGCTGGGCCGGAGGTGCAAGCGAGTGACCTCGACTCGTTTGCCTCATACGCTGAATTCTTGACGGAGCCTGAGCGGGAGTTTATCTTCAACCCTACCAGCTGTTGGGTTTCGGCAGGCTAGAGGGAATCGTGCTCTCAACTGCTATTGAACAATTACCCTATAGCTCAGCCTTCGAGCACTTGTCCATTAGGCTACATGAGATGTTCTTGGCAGCCTCCAAGCAGCCCCTAGTGGAGCGGCAGCTCAGGGAGGAGATTGATGGTCTCCAGAGGGAGCTGACGGAGACCAAGGGAAGTTTGGTGGATGCAGAACTACGCCTGACCAAGGCAGTATGTGATGCCGCTGATGTCCGCGGCAAGCTGTCTGTGGCTGTTGCGCTGGACGCGGAGCGGAATGACCATGTCTCCAAGCTAGAGCAAGACATAGCCCTGCTGAAGGATCAGGTGGCGGCAAAGGCAAAGAAAGTTGAGATCTTTCAGCGGGAATATGCCGCTAAGTCTGCTGAGGTGAAGAGGCTGGGGATGAGGCTGCCCGTCTGGGAGCGGAAGGGAAGCGTGTGGCGTCTGCCGCTGTGGAAAAGTTCAAGCAGTCGGCGGAATACAAGAAGGCAATGATTGAGGCAGCGAAGGCGGGTGCCATGGCCAATGTGGAACTGCTGATTGGGTCAAGGCATCCCAGCCTGCTGGGTCGTCGTGTCAGAATGCACCGCCCGCGAGGGATGTGGTTCCCGCTGAGGCTGAAGGTGCCCGCTTAGGTAGCGGTGAGAGTGGTATGCGTCCGGCGGAAGATTCTCAGCGGACCCCTCCTCCTACACAGTCCGAGGTCTCCTGCGCTGGCGTTTTGGCCACCCATACCATAGAGGACGGTACCGTCATAACACCGAGTCCTACCGCTCGTGGGTCAGACTAGACGAGTCGTAAGTCCGTGTAACAACAGTCGCCGAAGAGCGAGACTGCCGCTGAAGCCCCTCAGGCATGAAGATAACTTCCTTACCTGAAGTATTGCCGCTGAGGCCTTTGTCTTGCTTTTTTTTTTTTTTTATGTCGCTACAGCTTATTGTAATTGAACAATAGTTTTGGGCGGGGAGTTCCGACCTCTAATACAAAATTGGTATTTTGCTAAGTGTGGATGTGTTTGCTGATTGCAATGTTTGCATTTTTAAGAACCGCTAGAGCTTTGACTGCTGTTTTGTGGCTTACTGAAACATTAAAGGGATTAAAATTATTCCAAGTACTGCGTTGCCAGGTTATTCTTGTGTTTGGACTTGGCGACAATGGTTTGAATAATTCCTCGTTTCATTGATAGCTGCTATGTCAGCATTTACAAAAAGCATGGTTGTACCTAGGGCTGCCACTTGGTTTGATAATTATCAAACCGACCGAATACCAACCGATGTTTTAGGTTTGGTAAACCGACTTTTTGGTAACCGAGACCAATAAAACCTAAATCGAAAATTACCGAAAAAGTTGGTTTGGTTTTGGTAAATACCGAATCTACCGATTATCTAAATATTAGATTTATATACTACAGTTTTCAATACACATACATATATATTAAGAAATAAACATAAAAACTTTTATAATAGTATGAATATTACTACATATACTACATTAATAGTACATGTATTTTAAGTAACCTAGTCAAAGATGGTTAAATAACCTAGTTTTAGTGAACATTGCTAAAACTTGATGTCATATATACAAAAGAAAGCTATAATTAGTAGATGAATACAACGTTTATGACTATAAAATTCAAAAACCTAGTTTTGTTCATTCTAATTTATAATATAAAGAATTAGTTGTTCTAAAGTTGGTAATACCGAAAACTAAAATACCGAATTTGGTAGATATAATTAAAAACCGAAAATTTTGGTTGGTAATTGGTAGCTCAGTTTTGAAACCGAAAACTTTGGTTTTGAAGTTGGTAATACCTATAACCGATTCGAACCGACCGAGTGACAGCCCTAGTTGTACCCATTGGGTAGCTTCCCTTAGCTAAATATTGAGTCAAAAATTTAGCTAAGCCAAGATGCTCTAGGGTAGCGGTGAGACTACTTGTAGTAATATCGGAGGTGTTCGGTATTCCAAGGGTGGGTCGTTGTGACGCCATCCTTGTCCATCAGGTAGAAGGTGCCGGAGTGCCATTGCCAGTGGAATAACTTCCTTCATTACCCAGTCCCCCAGTTGGAGGTTCCGGGCCTTGACCCTGGGGTTTTAGAAACGTGATACCCACTGCTTGTTTTGCAAATTGTGCAAATGGGCCTTGTGTTGTTTTTCTTCTAGGAGGTCTCTATCAAGGTTGACTCCCTCTCCGTTGGTCTCGGGGCAGTCGCCTTCGACTCTAGCGGTGGGTTAAGTTACCTCTATGGGTAGGACGGCCTCAGTTCCGAACATGCAGAATAGTGTTTCACCAGTGGCGGAAGTTAGGGTAGTTCTGATGGCCCATAGCACTTCCGGCAGTTTTTCAGCCCATAATCCATTAGAGTCGTCAATCTTCTTATTTAGCAGTTTCTTGATTATCTTATTTGCTGCTTCGACCTGGCCGTTGGTTTGGGGGTGAGCCACAGATGCAAAACTCATCTTGGTGCCCAAGTTAGCGGTAAAAGATATGAGTTCCTTGTTGTTGAACTGCGTGCCGTTATCTATGATGATGGTGCGGGGGACACCATAGCGGCAGTAGAAGTTCTTCTAGAGGAAGTGAGTTAGCTTGGCAGTGGTTATTGCCGTTAGTGGTTCTGCCTCGATCCACTTGCTATTGTAGTCTATGGCAACAATGATGTACTTGAACTAGCCTTTGGCGGTTTGGAATTTGCCCATCAAGTCAAGACCCCACGTCCAGTGAATCCATGGGTCAATGATGATCGGCAGTGGTTCCGCCGGGGCATGTGGGAGATCAGCATATTGTTGACATTTGTGGCAAGATTTCGATATCCTCTGGCGTCGTCGCCGAGTGTGGGCCAAAAGTAGCCTTGTCGCATTGTGCGGTTGGCCAAGGACCTGGCGCCGTAGTGGTTGCTGCATTCTCCGCCAGGTATCATTTTCAGCACTACCTTTCCCTCCTCTGGGGTTAGACACCGGAGGTTGGGGTGGGTGAACCCCTGGCGGTAAAGCTTGCCATTTTGGATGTTGTAGCGCTGTTAGGTCCATAATTACCTACTAATTATTCCCCTAATCTTGCACTTTTTCTTAAACTTTGTGTTTATTTATATTTATTTATTATTTTTTCCTTATCATGCTAGAAAATGATGGAGAAGCTTGGAAATGCACTAAAAAGTCAACTTTAGCACATTATCCTACTCCGGTTAGGAGAAACCAAGCTAGGCAAGGAAGGAGGAGTGCTAGACTGACCAAATGAACTTGAAATGAGTTGAAACTTTACAGATCTATTCTAGACATGCTAAGGATAATTTCATATGAATAGTGCAAGAGCTAATTCGGAGTGGAAGGCCTTCAATGGATCAGCACAATTTTCTGACTAAAAGACGAAAACTGCAAAACCAGACCTGTAAGGATTGCGGCAGAATTTCCGGCAAAAGCACGGTCAACTAAGCTCTGAAATTTTACCTAGATTATCTACATTCATGGAGGAACATTTGTTATGAAGAAGTCAAAGGCCAATTCCAAACTCTCGGTGGAGATTCAGTTGAAGGAAGAAAGGAGAAAAAAGTGTGCAAACGGACAAAAAATGGGTCAATGGTGGTCAACGCCGGATTTCGGACATTTCCGACCAAGTTGGAAATGGGTCAATCTTTGCTTCAGAAAAGATTGTTAAAATTGCATGACTAGTTCGTTTCTTGGTAGCTTCATCAAAGCACTAAGGGGAAATTTATCAAAACATGTTGTTACATTAAATTTGGGTTATATTTTGTGCATGAGTAAGGCTAGGTGTGATGCCTAAGCCTTTATTTCTCTCTTATATCAAAATCTCTATTTTTATTTGCATACTTTGTTTTTGTGTACTTTTAATTTGTTCGTATAAAATTTAAAATCAATCAAGCCGTTCACTACCATAATTGTTAATACCATCCTCATGATCTTTAGCTTCCAAAGGGCTAAGGTTGTGACTTTGTAAAAAGGTAGATTGCATATTTTTTCTAGGCTCTCTTGCGGTAATCTAGCTAGGGTGGAGTTTCCCCCAATCCCTTGGGCACGATACTCTACACTTTCCGTTACTAAAACTTGACCTTCTACACTTGGAAGTAAGGAACATCATACACAACTTTGCACACACTTTCATACTCGATGATGTCTCCAACAAGCGGGTTGCTCTCCGCTTGAGCTGTCGGGCTTTGACCTTGTCCTCTGGCAATGTTCCATTGTGCTTGTACTCGATGATCTCTTTCATCTAACCTGGATTGACCTCAATGTTGAAGATTTCCGCTAGGGTTTTTGTGATGCTAGGCTTGTCAAGACATTCCACCCTTATGTCCGCTGAACCTTGGTGTGGTTGACCAGTTGCTAGTCTTGCTAGGGAATCAGCCTTGGCATTCTTATCCCTAGGGATCTGTCTGATGGTGTGAAACTTGAATTTTTTTAGGAGCGTCTTGACGTATCCCAAGTATGTCGCCAACTGTTGGTCTTTGGCCTAGAAACTGTCGTTGACCTGGTTGACGACTAATTGGGAGTCGCTGAATATGTTGACGCTGTCAGCTCCTGCATCGATGGCGAGGAGTAAGCCTGCAACGAGCGCCACATACTCCACCATGTTGTTTGAGGCTTTAAAATTGAACTTCAATGCGTATTCTATGCTTAGTCCCCCTGGTCCTGTCAAGATGACTCCAACGCCGCTGGCCTTAGCGCAAGTGGAGTCGTCCACGTGTAGGTTCCAGTCTGACTGCTGGGGAGCTGGTTCCTCAGCCGTTACCACTTCCGTGCCGGGTTCAATCTGTCGCTCGGTGA
The DNA here is from genome assembly GCA_002564525.1 of Rosa multiflora. Taxonomy (NCBI): domain Eukaryota; kingdom Viridiplantae; phylum Streptophyta; class Magnoliopsida; order Rosales; family Rosaceae; genus Rosa; species Rosa multiflora. The sequence continues at coordinate 255,409 of BDJD01001443.1, read as the reverse complement.
GCTTAGCGATGAAGTTTGCCACCGCCTGGCCCTTCATAGAGGTTCTTGGTTTGTATTCGTTGTCGAACTCGTTGAGCTCGATGGACCATTTGCTGAGACGCCCCTATTGTTCAGGGTTCTGCATTACCTGTCTCAGCGGTTGATTCGTTAAGACATAAATTGTGTGGGCCTGAAAGTACTGGCGGAGGCGCCGAGCGCCACGATGAGTGCAAGAGCGAGCTGTTCCAGGGGTGGATATCTTGTTTAGGCCCCGTTCATGCCTCTGCTGGTGTAGAATAAGGGGAGTTCGTCCTGGCAGTCCCGCTGGACAATGGCGCAGCTCACCGCTGATAGTGATACCGTGAGGTATATATATAGTGTCTCCACCTGTACCGGAATGGATAGGAGTGGGACTGCTGCCAAGTATTTTTTCAGGCTCTGGAACGCCTCTTCACAGTCTGGGTTCCAGTCGATGACTTTCTTATGGGTTGTTTTTAGGACTTTGAAAAATGGGAGACATCTGTTAGTGAGTCTGGAGATAAACCGAGAGAGATCGGTTAGTTTGCCCTGGAGACTCTAAACGTGCTTCTTCCATTCTGGAGCCTTCATGTTGAGGATGGCTTGTACCTTGTCTGGGTTGGCCTCTATACCCTGCTCACTGACTATGTAACCTAGAAATTTGCTGGCAGTGATGCCGAAGAAGCATTTTTCTGGGTTGAGGTGCATACCGTAGGCCAAGAGAATGTCGAATATAATTCTGAGGTTTGCTACGTGTCTGTTGGCCTTTATGCTTTTTACCAACATATCGTCCACGTAGACCTCGATGATTTTGCCCAAATGCTCCGCAAACATAGCATTCATCAACCGCTGGTAAGTTGCCCCGGCATTCTTCAAACTGAATGGCATGACATTGTAGCAGTATTGGCCTTGGTCAGTGGTGAAGGAGGTGTGCTCTTGGTCACCATGATGCATCTTGGTCGGATTGTAGCCGGAGAAGGCGTCCATCATGCTGAGTAGCTCGTGGCCAGCTGTTGTATTGACCAGTTGGTCTATGCGGGGTAGTGGGAAACTGTCCTTGGGGCATCTCTTGTTGAGGCCCTTGAGTCGACACACATTCACCACTTTCCGCTGGGTTTTTTGACCATAACCAAGTTGGAAATCCACTGCGGGTAATTTACCTGGCGGATGAATCCAATGCTCTGGAGCTTAGCAACCTCCTCTCCTATAGCACGGTATCTTTCTTCATCAAAGGCCTTCCGCCGCTGCTTGGTAGGGTAGGCGAATGGTTTGATACTTAATTTGTGAGAGATGATCTCAGGGGAGATGCCTGGCCTGTCAGCGTAGGACCATGCAAAAACGGCGGCGTTGTCACGTAGAAACTGGGTGAGTTCAGCCGCTACCTGTGGGTCGAGCTGAGCGCCAATGAGGACTGTTCGCTCAGGGTGTTCGTCAGAGATGCTGATAACCCTTAAGGATGTCTCCGGGTTAACAGGCTCCTTTTTGACATACTTTTTCTCGTCATCTCTGGGGTCCTCGAAGATATTTGGCGCCACTGCATGATTTCCCAATGTTAAGATTTCATGGAGGCGTGTTGATCATGCCAGTTGTTGACTTCCTCTCACATAGCCTGTTCCGTTGGGAGTGGGAAACTTCATGAGGAGCAGTACCCGGCGATGAAGCACTTGAGTTTGTTAAGTGCCGGTCGTCCGATGATGGCATTGTATGAGCTAAAACAGTCCACAATGATGTCCGTGTGGATCTCCGCCGTTCATGGACTAGTGCCGATAACCAGTCGCATATAGTCAGAGCCCAATGGATGTATGACATCACCAGAGAAGCTAAGCAATGGCTCATGATCCTGCCGTAGTTTTCTGTTCTGCCGGAGTTTGTCATAGCACCTATTGAAGATGACATTTACAGCGGACCCGCTCTTGACAAGGATCCTTCCCACTGACCATCTATCGAGTATGGCGTCGATCAAGAATGGATCGTCGTGGGGTAGATGTACTCTGCGCTCCTCCTCCTCTAAGAAGGTAATGGGCTCCCAACCAGATACGGGGAGCTTAGCGGACCTCTCATAGCGGATATTGTACACCTCCTTCGGGTGGTTGGCACGTGCCTAACGCTTCTTTTCCATGTGAGACATATTGGTGATTGGAGCACCACCGTCGATGATGCTGATGCGGCCCAAGGGCTCAATCACTACACCAATTTTGTTATCAGACAACGGCAGAAAACCGTTGTGTGATTAGAGTGAGCCGTTGTAGAGTGAGCCGTTGTCTGATGAAAAATCAGACAACGATGGAACACAGTTGTGTGATAAACACGCAGACAACAGGTATGTGTTATAACTGTTGTGTGATAGCTCGGCAGATGGTTCGGGAGATGCCCAGCGCAGCTGCGCAGCAGTTGAGGGGCGTCTTCTGACAACAGTGCCAGTTTGCAACCATTGTATGTTAAGCATGTCAGACAACATTTTTTTATTTTGTCTGTTGTCTGATTGCTCTTAAACTTCAATTCTTAGACTATATATGTTGTGTGATTAACTTTAGGACAACAGAGTTCAAGTGCTTCTGTTGTGTGATTAACTTGTAGGACAACAGAGTTCAATTAATTCTGTTGTCTGAGTGTAAATCAGAAGACACTGATTCGTTAAAAACCGATGTGTGATATGATTGATTACAATGTATTTTGTCCCATTTTTGTTACCTGATCATTATGTGATCAGAATTAGGCAAAATTAATGCTCCATTATAACCTAAATAATGGTGCATCTAGATCGTTGATCAATTGGAAAGAAAACACATTGCAAATGCTCAAATGAGTAATCAAACCTATTCCATATATCTCTTAATGTTAAAAGCATTTCCCAAAAGCTGATACAACTACGTAAAACATGCCACATATAGAGTTTGTGCAGAAACTTGGTTTCAATAGCCAATAAATTGATACAAATTCTTGTCTTCCCACTATTCCAGGAACTTAGTCTGTGCAGCCATGGTGTCAAACCTTTAAAGTTGAAGCGAGTGGTTTGCAATTTCTATCCAAATGTCCAACCGAAGACACCTCAGCCAAAAAAGCCAATCCATAACCTATATACAAACAAATAAGCTTCAGAAAGTTGATAAATTCCTTTCTATCCATCAGAACACAACCTTTTTCATGCCATCCAAAAGTGCATATATCCAATTGTTATGCTTATGATTTAAATATTGAAAGTTGCAAGTCAAGTTGTCCAAATAGAAGTCATATACATCTCTGAGCTGTATATTAGTCATTTGCTACACTCTTAATATGATTTGATTGATACATGCTAATATATACCAACCAATGTTACTTACAAACTTTGAATCGATATAGTGATCATTTATGTATGAAACAAAAGTGAAATGCATGAGTACTTTAAAAACAATTAGGCAAAGTCACCACTAGTAATATAAATGTACATTCCATTCCATTATTGATTACTTGTACTATGCTGACATGAGGGATAGGCTACAGCTTTATCAATTCATGGTGAAAAACAACAATATATGGAAATCTCTCTAGCAAGGGGGCTCTCCTTCTCCCTCGTAGAAAATACTTTCTGTAATGGATATGATAAGGGGGGTGGCAGTGAGATTAACACCAGTACAAAAACCTCATTATCTAATCAGTATATCTCTAATACTACCCAAACAAGCTTGCAGCTACCAAGTTCTATTACATACATAACCATCTCGGCAAGACCCAAAACCCACCAGAAAAACAAAGAAAGTTAGAAAAATACTTCATTCCAAACCAAATATATGAACATGAGTAAACAAAAACAAAACCCTGCAAGTGCTGAACACAACCATTGCTCCTACTTTCCTCAATTTAGAGGTATCGTTCATGACAAAATAACCAACGGCCAAAGAAAACTTTAGTTAAATTTCTATCTTATTAAAAACACATTACATTAAGCCTTAACTTCTAAATTATAGTGGCTATTTTTTCCTCATATATCTGTTTCTTGCCTACCACCCAGATGTCATATAATAAACACATCTAAACCATAATCTAAATGCAGGTGTAGACTTTCTCATGGCATCCAATCATTATCATCAGTACATCCCAAATGACGCATGGTTGGTTACGTACTGTATACACTGACAACAAATCATCCCCTAAATATACTCTCTCCTTAGAATTGTAATTAATTTAAACCAATGCTAATAACAAACATCAGTAATAATACAAAGATTCCATACCTGAATGAAGACAGAACAACGAACCAATATCAAAGAACAAAAATAGGAAAACAGTGGCAGAAAAACAATCCAGGTACTTTTTCACATAGAACCTACATAATCAAAACAAAATAACTATCAATATTCCGTAACAAAGAAAAGATTCCAAAAATCGAAACCCATACATTAACTGAAAGCCAAAACTTTGTGATCACCTAAAATCAAAACGTCACCCTAAACCTCTTACTCTTCTAATCAATAACCGAAATCCCAAACTCAAGAAAAAACAATACCCTAAAGGCTAAAACATCAAAGCCCTTATCAATTCAAAGACAACCACAACAAAAAAGCCAACAAAAACCAAAAGATCCAGCAATCCATTACAGAATACCATATACAATACCTTCCGTCGATGTTAAATCTTTCAAAATCTACACAAACAACAACCCACTACGTATCAGAATCAAGGAAAGCAAATAGCCAATTTCAGCATTTTTGAGGAAGACAACTGGAAGATAAAGATAAAAAGAGTTACAATATACGCACAAAATACTTATAGAGATATAATAGGATGACGATATAGAGGAAGAGGCAAACCTGCCAAGACAATTGCTCCAGCCATATTAATATATTGTCTACAACATCAAAGTTTGGCAACAGAAGGGCAATGTGACCGTGACTTGCAGCCCAGAACTTGGTCTCCCTTGTCCACTGGAAAGTTAATGAACTTATGTTAATTCACTGTCTTGCATAAACAAATGGAACTTAAGCTTCCATCCCAACTCTATGAGTATGAAAAAAGGAGTGAATTCTAGGAGTAAAATAAACTGACAATTTATTTTCTTGGATAATAACAAAGGACATCAGTGAAAAAAATAAATCAGTATTTTTTGAGAAATTAAGGCCGCCAATAATCTGTTGTCTGATTATGGTGAGATAAGCCGAATTATGACTTTCTGTGGTTGAAAATGTAATGAAACGACAGTTATATGTTGTTATAACGAATTCCACACAACATCTTTTCATAAATCTCTATCGTATGTATTGAATTGAGACAACAGAAATCTGTTGTGTGAATATATGGAGATATGAACTATCTTGGTTATTTTCTGTTGTGTGAATTTATTTTGGACGACATATGTTTACCATGTTCTATTGTTTCTTTTTATTTAAAACGACATAAATAAGTCGTTTGAATATATAGAGACTTGAACTTTCTTGGGTCTTTCTGTTGTGTGATTCAATTAGAAACCACAGTTATATGTCGATGTTGTTGTTGCAGATGTAACAAAACGACAGTTATATATTGTTATAAAGGTTTTTGCACAACATCTTGTCATAAAACTCTATCGTTTGTATTTCACTAAGACGACATAAATCTGTTGTGTGAATGTATGGAGATTTGAACTATCTTGGATTTTTTCTGTTGTCTGAATCAATTGAGGACAACATATATTTCTTATGTTCTATTGTGGCTTTCTAATTAAAATGAAATAAATCTGTCGTCTGAATATGTAGAGGCATGAACTTTCTTGGGTCTTTCTGTTGTGTGATTCAATTAGAAACCACAGTTATATGTCAATGTATAAGACTGTTAACAAAAGACCTTTGCTTGAATTCTGTTGTTTGATGTTGGTTTAGGCATCAGTTGCACAACACCATATTAAGAAATCTGGTCTAAAAATTTTAATTGTAATGGTAAGAGAAACACTTCAATCAAATTATCATTATAATTAATTTCATTTGAAAACGTACAAGTATCGAGATCTCATTACATCAATCAAGCAAACTATAACTCTACAAGTTAAATCCACATAAA
>BDJD01001443.1:221898-242601 GCA_002564525.1 Rosa multiflora | reverse complement strand
GCTGAAAACTCTATTTCTATTCAATTACAAACAGTCATTTTGAAGCAAACATTCGAAGATCTGCAGCAAAGTCATTCACCCTTTTATTGTCAGCAACCTGATTCATTAACAATTCATAAAGCATTAATTCCCATTCATCCTCTTACTCGTCACTACTTCAATCTCAACTTAACAATTAAACTCATATATAAACTTGTCTATAAACACACATTTAGACATGCACTTAACAACAATCAAAAGAGCATGACATGCTTAATTCACATTGCTAAAGACTCAGCAAACTGAACTCACACATATGCACTAAGAAACCAACTAGATCCTACTACAACCAACTAACTGAGAATGACCTTAGAGTTTAAAATTACACGTATCCTGCTGCTTATAATCAAAACAGAGTTCAAGGTCCTTACCAATTTCCGATTCAAACTAACCCAACAACTTTTCGTTCTCCAACTTCTATTATCTAGATTCCTCAAGCCTCAACTGCTCCAAACTAAACAGCAAGTAATTAGGGTTTTCCAATCCAAATCAAAGTACAGACCTCAATCAACAAGGGGGGTGGGGGAGGGGTGATGAAAGCAGGCTTACCAGACAAAAAGAATAAATTCATGGCGTCCAGGATGGCACGGCAGCGTCGCCAATCACCAAATCCATTTTAACCAGAAAATCAATCAAACCTAAAACACAATCGATTTCAAAAACATGAAAATTTGAGGCAAGAGAAGTACCAGTTAACAAAACCTGTCCTTGGCCACCACCGTGAACTTCACATCACCAGAAACTAGCTGAAACGGTGCCAATTCGAGGAGCTTGTAGATTTTCTGGTGGAGATTCCGACCGGAGATCGAACTTGGAATCCCCTTGTTGCTCGTCGGACATCATCTCGTATAAGGTCTCGTATAAGATCATCACCCAACTCTTCTTCGTTTGATATGGCGGCGTCAGAGTTCGAGTTCTCAGCTCGATTCGGGTCGAATGGATCTACTGCTACCTGGCCGATGAGCTCTGCATATGAGCTGTTCTTGAATGGAAAGATCCAGCCCATGAGGCTCTCCACCCACCTAGAAAAGCCCCAAGAGCCGTTGCAAGCTGTCAACGAGGAAGATGGAGATGATCTATTCGAGTTCGGGCCACTGAGAGGCAGAGATCTGAGGATGAGGGACAAGTCTCTGTGGCGGAGAACGAGATCCAAGTCTCCGATGAGAAACATGCCCTTTAGTAATAATGATTGTTGCTTTGCGAAAGATCTGAAGGAGGGTGATTTGGGGAAAAAGAAGAAGATACCGGAGAATGGTGAGGAGGAGGAGGAGGAGGAAGAAGTTGGGAGCTTGGAGACTACTCCTTCGGTTTCAGCTTCGTCTTCAAGATCATCCTCAGCTGGAAGAAACTCGAAAAGATTGGTCTTTCTGAAAGATTTTCTCCACAGGAGTAAAAGTGAAGGGAGGAGTAATAACAAATTCTGGGCCACAATCTCATTCTCGAGTAGTGGTAAGGAGAAGAAAATAGAGGTTAGTGTTGGGGGAGAAAATAGGCAGAAAATTGGCTTGTCCGAGACAAGTGTTGATCGATACGGTAGAAAATAGAGGCAACAGAGAGGGAAATATATAGGGTTTGGAGTTGGGGGAGGAATTGGGGGAGTGGAGCTTGGAAAGAAAGAAGATAGAAGAGAGAGGTGGGGAATCCTAACTACTTCCTCTCATTGATCCTCCGGTCCTCACCAACTACTTCTTTGGTTCTTTGTAGAGGCAGGAATTGTGTCGGAGTGCAGTTGAGTATGAGGGGGTCGCGAATAAGTTGGAGAAAGCGAGTATAGGGTTTCGACGATTGAAGAAATTTTGGGGTCGGGAGTTGAGGGGTTGATGATTAGGGATCAGGGATGCAGGTTTCAGTGGAGTCGGACACAGAGGTTGGTTGTAGATGAAGATGAAGGTACTTGTCTTACGGGGGAAGAAGACAGATGAAAAAGAAATTGTGCTTTGATGGTGTTTTGTCTGGCCGTCTGGGTGTTGGAAAAAAATGAAGTGGGAGACAAAAGTCATTAGCCCTAGCCAATTAAGTTGTCAAATGCACCGGCTGCTGGGCTATTTTTATTTTGTGTTCATGTATCAGACAACACATAATGAAGTTATGTTGTCTAATTCCGTACACATTAAATTTGAGTTATGGGAGCAAGGAGGGAAAATTCCGGCTCTGTGTAAGCAAAATTCAGTTTGGGAGCAGGGGAATGGAGACCCATCAAAACATCTAATATATCTTCCTTGATCATACAACATAAAAAAAAAAACTGTTGTATGACAATTTGCAAACTACACTCATACAACAGATATAACTATTCTGTTGTACAATGAAGTACCAATTTGGAGCCAAATTTGGGTTGATCTAGGAGGGAAATCTGCCTCTATTTTTTTTATTTATTCACACAATAGATTATTATTGTAACCATTGTGCAATGACTTTCTAAACAAAAAATTCAAAATTTTAACCACCTTATACAACGTAAGTTTACTAAACATGTTGTGTGATTCACTTTTCTTCATCACACAACACTTTTTTTTTTCCGTTGTGCAAAAAGTGTTGTGTGTTAACGTTTTTGGTGTAGTGAATGTTAGCTATCACAGGTGGTGGCTGGTGTACCTTGAATTGCTCCATTTTACCGTCTCGGTAAAAGGTTTTAATGGCTGTTTTGAGGGAGTTACAATGGTTGGTGTTGTGGCCGCTGTCCTCGTGATATTTGCACCACTTACCGATATTTCTAGGCTTTCCCACTCGTGGGTATTTTCTTAGGAGTGGTGGCGGAATCTGGTCTTTGCACTGATCTTATATTTGCTCGTATGAGGCCTTGAGGACAGTGAATACTGCGTACTGCTGAGATGACTCCGTTGGTTTATTACGATTATCTCCCTGGAATGAGCGGTTACCCTTGGTGTAATGTTGATCCTTCTGCCGCTTGCTATGGTGGCTGCTCTATTGCCACTCCCTCTTCTTATCAGTTGGAGGAGCAGCAGAGGTTTTGTTAGCGGTTTCCTGATGGCTGGAGGAGGGTTGGGTGGATTTTACAGGTGTTGGTGGTGATGAGGGGGTTTCTCCATATGTGATGAATTCTGCCTGTGCATGGAAGACAGCCTCACTCATGACATGGTCGCAAGCAGCGCTGGGATGATTATAATTGAGATGATAGAGAAATGGTCCCTTGAGGAGTCCCTGCTTGAAAGTTGCCAGCTCCATTGTCTTGTCGAGATCGTGGCACTGGGATGTTGCCACTCCCCACTTGGTGACAAATGCCTTCAATGTTTCCTCCGCCCCCTGCTTGAGGCTGAAAAGCTGAGTTGTATTGTGGTGGCCGGCAACCAATAGGATGAACTGCGAAAGGAAAGCATTTGATAGGGCATGAAATGAGTTAATGGATAATGACGGGCACTCATAAAACCAACTCATCGCTTCACTGTCAAGCATTTCGCTGAACAAGTGGCAGAGGGTGGCGTCATCGAACCCCTTGTTATTGGTGACTTTTTTGAAGGTGTCCATATGGACAAAGGGGTCAGTCATGCCGCCGTAATGTGACATCTTTGGTGTTTTTGCGTGTGCCGGGCGGATGGCATGCAGGATTCTGGCGGTGAGTGGTCCTGGTCTGGATGCAAAGAGTGGATTTGGTATTGGTGCTAGGGTGCCTGCCTTAGCCCAAATTAGCCTTTGTTCTAATTGCTGCATTCGCTCAAGTATTATGGCAGTTATGTCTCCATCGGGTCCCTTCTTGATGCTCCGCTGAACTAGCTCTCGCCTAGGGACAGGCATACTACCCCGGTTCTGGCTCTGATTGTTGAGCGGCTAGTATGCTGCTGTGATTCCGCCTCCTGCTCCAACATTAGTCAGGGTTCAGGAGGTGGTCCCATTCCCCGTAGCTCTGGTGGGTTCAACGATACTTGCGTTGGGTACGCCTAGTGCTCCGCGACTGCTCTCTTTACGCTGGGTTAGCATTCTCTTCCAGCGCCTTCTTCAGTTCGTCAAATTTTGACATCAGTGTGGCTACCTGCTTTTGGGCCTCGGCCTTATCTCTGCACTCATGCTGCTCGTGCTCTCTATTTGCCTTGTGAAGGTCCGCTAGTGCTAGCTCATACATAGCGGCCAGTCTTGCACCGGGTGGTGGCTGCCGCTCGGCTGAGCATCCACTGTTGTTTGAGTTGGGGAGTCTGGTAACTGGCCTGGGGTTCCCCGCTGGGGTTGACCTGTGTACTGAATAATGTAAGGTTAACATTAACCACTGGATTAACGTTGACCGTGGGGTTTGTGGGGTGGGGATTGGTGGGTTGATCCGCCTGCTCTTCAGCATTTCCCCTACTACCGTTAGTCAAAGTGGATGTGGTGGGATGGCCTTTTGTTCAAGGATTCCCACAGACGGCGCCAATGTTAATGTTTAAAGTTCAGCAGTAGCTAATCCCTTACCAACGCTAGTCCGATGGGTGGACTGCTATCAACGATACTTAGAGTTCCCGCTACCTGTCAAGTAAAATACAGAGGGAGTCAGAGGGAGACCGCGCTGGGCGGTCTTCTCTTCTCTGATACCTAAGTTAGTTAATGTATTTATGTTGACAAAGTAACAGTAGGTAAGTATTAATTGCGTAATCAATTAGGAGAGAGGAGATAACCTTTTATAGGTGAGGAGGGAACTGATCTTCTCAATGTTTTCGATGTGGGATTGATGTGCTTCAGTCCCCAGCTTCTGAAGCTACTGATGCCAACTTGGCGTGACGCGTGGCGGAGCGTCAGCAGTGATCTGGAGGCGAGCTGGGGCTCAGGAGATAGCCTGTTTAGCTGTGTTTCTGTGGGTCACTCTTTTGGCAGGAGTTGGTACCACTAGTGGTAGCATGAGCGTGGCTCATTGTAGCTAATTATGCTTGTGAATGCCTATGTAAGTATAGTGATTGTTGTGGTGGGATGGTCTTTTGTTCAAGGATTCCCACAGAAGGCGCCAATGTTGATGTTTAAGATTTCAGCGGTGGCCCAAGTCTTTGGTTAACGCTGATCCGATGGGCAGATAGTTACTTGCAATGTTCTTAGAGTTCCGTTACCTGTCAAGTAAAATACAAAGTGGCGTCAGAGGGAGACCGCATTGGGCGGTCTTCTCTTCTCTGATGCGTAAGTTAGGAAATCTATTTGTGTTGACACAATAGTAATAGGTCAGTAGTAAATGCATAATTAATAAAGAGAGAGCAAAGAACCTTTTATAGGTGGGGTAGAGGCTGATCTCTTGCATGTTTCGAAGTGGGACTGATATGCTTAAGTTCCTAGCTCCTAGAGCTTCTGATGCCATCTTGACAAGGCAGGTGGCGGTGCATCGGTGGTGATCTGGGGGTGAGCCAGGGCTCGGGTGGTAGCTTGCTTGGCTATGCTTCCGTAGGTCATTCCGCTAGTGGGAGTTGGCACTGCTGGCGGTACCATGAGCGTGCCTCATTAGAGATAATTATGCTTGGCAAATACTCAAGTAAGTACACATTCATTCATTCATGGCAAAGTATCACGAATCGTTAATTCATTCATTAATTCATTCGTGGCCAAGTATCGCGTATCGTTCATTCATTCATTCATTCATGGCGAAGTATCGCACGTCATTGACATTTATTTATTCATAGCGATGTATCGCGCATCATTCATTCATTCATTCATCCATTTGTGGCAATGTATTGCGCATCATTCATTCATTCGATGATAAAGGCATTTATTTCATCGCAATTGGCAATGCAAGGGTTTGCGCAGGACACCGTCATGTTGTATCAGCAGAATTGGTCGTAAGCTGTATTGTATTTACATTAGTGATGACGTGTAGGCAATAAGTTGGGATTGCTATACAGCGTGCCCGTGCCTGTTGAGTATATTCGTTATGGTGGCCAGCGTAAGGCCTATGGTGATAATGATGGGAGAAACGTTTGACTGTTTATGGGCCAGATGGCGATAAACGTTAGCATTCATTTAGTGCAGTTGATAAGTATGGCAAGTAAAGGCATTTCATTCATTGGCAAGAGCATTTCATTCATTGCTAATATCATGTCATTCATTACTGCACGAGGGCAGTTGCCAAATACATTGAATTAAAAAAGATAAAAGGAGATGGAGATGGTGTTGGTGTTGGTGCTTACAGTCATGGAGAGAGGCGATAGCGAGGTGGGGATTGCGAAGCCTGGATGTCTCGTTCTATTTGGGATAGTAGCAGTGGTGATATGCATTCCACGGATGTGGGAGAGTGATACCATCTGCTCCCTTCAGGTAGAAGGTGGCGGGTCCAACGACCTCAGTGATCTCGTATGGCCCTTTACAGGTGGCTTTCAGCCCTGTTGGAGTTGGCATTTTCTCCTTAATCACCCAATCCCCGACAGAGAGAGGGTAAAGCATGATCCTGGCGATACGCTGCTTGTTAATATTGTGGAGGTGGGCTCGCTCTTGGCGTTCTTCCAAGAGGTCAGAATAGAGGTTCAACCCTGCCAAGTTGGTGAGTGCGTCGAAGCATGCAACTCTATCGCTCTGGACCTCTTGCTCGCTGGGATCACTGCCTCAGTGCCAAAGGACATGCAGAAAGGGGACTTGCCATTGGCTTCTGTGGGGCTCGTTCTGATCGCTCATAGGACCTCGGGTAATTTCTCTACCCATAAGCCCTTGGCAGCATCCAACTTCTTCTTCAAGATTCGTTTGATGATTTTGTTAACTGCCTCGACCTGGCCATTTGTCTGTGGGTGCGCGGGGGAGGAATTTATGATCGAGGTGCCATATTGGCCGACAAAGTCCCTGAGTGTATCGTTGTCAAACTGTGCACCATTATTGGTGATGATTGTTTCAAGGATTCTGAATTGGAAATAAATGTTCTTCCAGAGGAAATTGATGACCTTGGTGATTGTAATCTTGGCTAGAGCCTCAGCCTCGACCTATTTGGTGTTGTAATCTATTGCGACAATGGCAAAGTTTAACTGTCTGGCTATGGTAGAGAATTTGCCAATGAAATCAAGTCCCCATTGGCAATATGCCCAAGGGTCGATGATGATCGAAAGAGGTACCGATGGTGCAAGGGGGGAGTTTGAAAACTAATGGTACTTGAGGCAGGCACTAGCGATACGCTTTGCATCTTGCTCGATTATAAGACAATAGTACCCTGTGCGCAATGCCTTGTGTTAATGTCTAAAAGTTCAGCGGTACCTGAACCTCGATTAATGCTGATCCGATAGGCGGATCGTTAATTGTAATATTTGGAGCTTCCGTTTACTTGTCAAGTAAAATACAAAGGGCATCAGAGGGAGACCGCGTTGGCCGGTCTTCTCTTCTCCGATGCCTAAGTTAATCAATGTATTTATGTTGACATGATAACAGTAGGTAAGTAGTAAATGCATAATTAATGAGAGAGGAGAGAACTATTATAGGTGAGGAAGGAACTGATCTTCTCCATGTTTTCGATGTGGGACTGATGTGCTTTTGTTCCCAGCTTCTGAAGTTAACTTGGAGCAACGCGTGGCGGAGCGTCAGCGGTGATTTGGGGGCTAGCCGGGGCTCAAGCGGTAGCTTGTTTGGTTGTGTTTCCATAGGTCACATAGTTGGCAGTAGCTGGTACAGTTGGCGGTATCATGAGTGTGGCTCATTATAGCTAATTATGCTTGCAAATGCTCATGTAAGTACAAGTCCCCCAAGTCTCCAGTCAAGGAGGGCAATCTTGGTTAGGGAGTTGCATTGCGGTTCGAAGCGTTACTTCCGCTAGACTTGCAAGAGCATAATTAGCGTCAGTGCGTTATCAACCAGGGACTTACTTAGCAAACGCTTTGTACCCTTTATGGTGGGCCCCTGCTTGGCCCCCAGGGAGTCCCCCACTCCCCGTCTAAGATTGACCTCCGTTTGGTTGATAAATTATTTGTTGAGGGGAGCTGCACTGAGCAAAGGGTGTGGGGTAGCGAGCCCAAGCTTTGATACCCGAGTGGCGGGGGTCAATGTGCCTAATCAGGGCTGTCGTAGACTGTTGACGTGTCCCCGTGTCCCGGATAGACGTAGCCTGATTAAAACGCCACGTAGCGGTCATTGTCAAGATGAGGCATTGTCTTGGGAATCATCGTTGGTGGAAGTCCCTCCGCTGATAGTAAGCAGCAAGCAATGTTGCTGGGACCAACCTGGTGGTAGTCCAATGAACGGAGTTGTGCTCCGTTGCAAGATGAAAGGGGAAAAGTTCCGCTAGCGGAGTTACGCTTAGCGGAGACTGCCTTGCTTGTAAGGTGAAGAGGGAGAAGTCTGGCTAGTAGAGTTGCTCTTAGCGGAGCTTGCCTTCCTTAGAAGGTGAAGAGGGAGAAGTTCCGCTACAGGAGTTGCGCTTAGCGGAGACTGCCTTGCTTGCAAGGTAAAGAAGAAGAAGTTTCGCTGCCGGAGTTGCGCTTAGCGGAGACTGCCTTGCTTTCAAGATGAAAAAGGAGAAATTCAGCTAGCGGAGTTGCGCTTAGCGGAGACTGACTCGTAAGGTGAAAAGTGCCACTAGCAGAGTTACGCTTAGCGGAGACTGCCTTGCTTACAAGATGAAAAGAGAGATGTTCTGCTAACGGAGTTGCGCTCAACGGAGACTGCCTTGCTTTTAAGATGAAAAGTTCCGCTAGTAGAGTTGCGCTTAGCGGAGACTGCCCGATGAGTTGTGACTTGCCTCTTTGATGGACGCTTCGTCTAACGGCTTTCGACACGTGGCGGACATATATTGGGTTAGCATGTGAAATAACGTCTCTACAGCACGCCCGTCTCCTCACCATTAATGCGAGTAATCATGGATTTTGTAACCGAGGCGTCGCCTTGGTTAATCCGGAGATTAAGTACGATCGTGGGCCACGTGTTCGGTTGTCGTGTGACGTCGTTTTTCAGTGGACAGCCTAGATTGCTTTGATATTGACATAAATGAGAGGGATACCTGTAGGTTTAACACTTTGTACTTTTACCAATTATCGTCGTCCTCAAGCCTTGCTCTAAGATCTGAGAAGGTTCTGCAATCTCCGTGAAGTTTTCGATCTTTAGAAGACAAAGATCTCCTGAAGTGAAGTCGAGCACTTCCGAGCAAACCAGAGTTTCTGTCGTTGAGGTTGGTAGCCCCAAATCTCGTTCCTATTTTATTGGTTTTTTGTTTGCTTCTGTCGATTTCTGGTTTTCTTTTGTTTTACGAAGTGGTTTCTAGCATTCTCCTGTGTCTCTAAGGGTTTAGAGTTGTGTTTGGGGGTGGGTTTTGGGTGTTTGATAGGAGATTGAGGATTCTTGCCCTAGTAAATGGTCGAATCTGGGTTGAAGTGAGTGCTTTTTGTTCTTGTTTTGGCATTTTCTAGGTTTTCTGGGTATGGGTGTTCTTGGGTGAAAATAGAGATAAGGGTGAGTTTAGATCCTATTTGAACTAACTGGTTTGGGTTTTAGGGTTTGTGATGGCTAGCGTCGTAGAGATCTCGATCAATGAGGATTCCGAGTCTGATGTATCGTTTAGTGTGGCGGATAGGGTGTTTATTAACTCGTTGCATCCGTCTGCCCATGCAAGAACCTCACTGTCCAAACCGCTAGATATCGAGTAGCTACAGACCATACCTTGGGAGGTGGCAATGGGTCATGCTGGTCGTGCATAGAGTTCTAGGGTGAGGGAGGAGGTTGCCGCCCGCAAGCGACGTGAGGAGAGACTAGCGAGCAATAGCGCAGCCAGTGGTTATGCGGAAGTGCTTCACTCTTACGAGCTTGTATATGTGAAGCGACAGGGCTGCAGTGGGCAAGTGAATTTGACTCGTCGTCAGGGTGCGCCTAAGCTGGTCGAGAATACGGAAGATTCCATGTCCTTCTGGCTGGCTAACTATTGTATCACAACCAGTGGCTGGGAGTACGACGCAGGGGTGAACGAAGGAACTCCAACGTTTAGGATTAAGTAGGAGTTCCAACTAATTCTAGGTTGACGTTGTTTCCCGTTACTCAGACTTGGCGGTTTTATGCAGCGTGATGCCTTGTTTTGTTTTTGTTTTTTTTTTTTTTTTACCACTGCTTGTACTTTTGTAGTGGGCCTGCGATTCAATTTGACACGCAAGGAAGAGTGCCCCGTGGCAAGGATCAAGGGCTGCTGGAAGAATTGCAATCTGCTTGACCTCCACCTACTCACTAGTTGGGAGTTGCTGGTTGATCTATGGCTAACACGCGCCCTTGGTAAGTATTTCTCTCCAATCCTGCCTAAGTTTATTTTTTTTTACTGAATAACGTTGTGCTTTTTAGACTTTCCGACGGGGAACAAAGCTAGTCACGACGCCTTTGATAAAGCAATGGATCGTGCGAAGTTGCAAAACTTCTTAGAGGGAATGTACGCCGCCGGACTAGCTGCGCAACAGACCACCGTCGACCCGCAGACCCTGGTGGTAACTCCCTCAGATGCTCCCGTGGTGTTGGCCATGCCGCATCACTCATACCTTGCCCTCTCTTATCAGGCCGTGGGAGACTGCTGGCGGGAGCCATGTCAATCCTGCTCCCAAGAGGGCAGGGGAGAAAGTGCAAATCCAGCGGCGGGGGCCTCATAAGGAGCAGGCGGTGCAACAGCAGGGGCCGGTTACAATTGCGGGTCTGAAGCCACAAAATCCGCCAAGGACTGCCAAGGTGGGTGTCGTGCTGCACAAGTGGTGGTAGAATGATGGCCCCATCGTGGATGATGCGAATGAGTAGGTGCCCGTTGGGGTTCGCCAGCAGCAGAAGCGGACGAGGTGAATGTAGTTGTAGCACGGGAGACGCCGGCTAGTAGTTTGGATTCTTTTTAAGCCTATGCAGAATTCCTGACCGATCCCGAACGGGAGTTTTAGTTCCACATGTGCGAGAGGCTGGGATTCGGCAGATTGGATGGAATCGCCCGCCTGACGGTGCTACAGCAGTTGCGGTTTGGCTCAGCCTTTGGCCATATGTTCGTCGGGTTGCACGAGCTCTTCCTGGCGGTTTCAAAGCAGCTTGAGGTCGAACGACAGTTGCCGGAGGAGCTCGAAGTCCTGCGGGGGAGTTGGTGGATGCTCAGGCTAGATTGGCAGATAAGCAACGGTAGCTGGCTAAGGCGGAATGCGATGCCTTGGATGCTAGTGGCAAGTTGAGAGTGGCGATTGAGAAAAACCTTTAGCGGAATGACCACATCATTCGGCTCCAACAGGATATAGTTCAGCTGAAAGAGCAGATAGAGGCCAAAGTTAAGAGGATCGACATTCTTCAGAAAGACTCTGCCGCCAAATCCGCAGAGATGAAGAGATTGGAGGGTGTGGCTGCCCAACTGAAGGCGGAGAGGAACGGTGTTGCAGTAGCCACTGTGGATGCTTTTAGGGAGTCTGCGGCGCACAAGGAAGCTTTGATGGAGGAGGCGAAGGCCGAAGCTGCTGCCAACGTAGAGCTTCCAAATAAAAAGGTTGTCATTGACTAGGAGAAGGCGTCCAAGTCCTCTAGCACACCCATCCAGTTGTCAGCCCCAGGGGACGGGTCCTCGACGGTTTAGCATGGCATGCGCTCCGGCAGTGGGGAGAGTGATCATGACCCGGCGGAGGACTCGCAGTGGACTTCGGTGCCTACCCAGTCTGAGGTCTCTAGGGCCAATGTTCTGGCTGCTCATACCCTGCCCGACTGCGCATGGCTCCGATCAGACAAGTTGTATGGGGGCGCAGCAACCGTCGCCGAGAATGAGCAGGGCGGTGCCGAAAATTGTTGATGTTGGCTTCTGCCATACTTTTCATTGTAATGCCGCTGAGGGCTGCATATAAATTATTTTTTATGTAATGACTGTTTTTGGGCGGGGAGTCCAAACCCCAAATAGATGGAAGTGTGTTTGAAAATTTTCAATGTCAAATGCCTTTCGATTATTGTTGTTTGAATGTTGCTTTTACCGCCAGAGTTTTGACTTGTGCTTTTGTTAATCATCGAAACATTAAAGGAATTAAAATTGTTCCAAGTGCACAGTGTAGCGGATGTGGTCCGCCGAATATTGTTGGCGTTGCTACTTGAACCTGTGCCTGGACTTGGTGATAATGGTTTGAATAATTCCTCGTTTCATTGATTAGCTGACTGATCAGCGTTTACAAAAGCAGGGTTGTACCCGTTGGGTAGCTTACCTTAGCTAAATATTGAACAAAAATTTAGCTAAGTCAAGATGCTCTAGGGTAGTGGTGTGGCTATTTGTAGTAATACCAAGGGTGGGTCGTTGTGAGGTCCTCCTTGTCCATTATGTAGAAGGTGTCGGGGCTAACGACATCCACAATTTTGTATGGACCTTCCCAAGTTGGGCGGAGTGTCGTTGGTGGCGGAATAACTTCCTTCATTACCCAGTCCCCCAGCTGGAGGTTCCAGGCTTTAACTCTGGAGTTATAAAAACGTGAAACTGGTTGCTTGTTTTGCAAGTTGTGCAGATGGGCTTTGTGGCGTTTTTCCTCGATGAGGTCTTTGTCGAGGTTGGTGCCTTAGCCGTTGGTCTCGGAGTGGTAGCCTTCGATTCTGGCGGTAGGTTGTATGACCTCAATAGGTAGGACGACCTCAGTACCGAACAACATGCAGAATGGCGTTTCACCGGTGGCGGAAGTTGGAGTAGTTTGGATGGCCCACAGAACTTCCGGGAGTTTTTCGGCCCATAAACCCTTGGCGTCATCGAGCTTCTTTTTTAGCAACTTCTTTATTATCTTGTTCGCTGCTTCGACTTGGCCTTTGGTTTGGGGGTGAAAGATGGATGCAAAGCTCATCTTAGTGCCCAAGTTAGCAGTGAAAGAGATGAGTTCCTTGTTGTTGAACTGTGTGCCGTTGTCTGTGATGATTGTGTGGGGAACACTGTAGCGGCAGTAGATGTTCTTCCAGAGGAAGTGAGTTACCTTGGCGGTAGTTATTGTTGTCAGTGGTTCTGCTTCGATCCACTTGCTGTTGTAGTTGATGGCGATAATGATGTATTTGAATTGACCTTTAGCACTTAGGAATTTTCCTAGTAAGTCTAGTCCCCACATGGAATGGATCCATGGGCCGATAATGATTGACGGAAGTTCTGCCGGGGCATGGGGGAAGTCAGCGTACGGTTGACATTTGTGGCAGGACCTAGACACCCTTCTGGCGTCATCGCCGAGCGTGGGCCAAAAGTATCCCTGTCGCATCGTGCGATTAGCCAAAGATCTGGCCCCCGAGTGGTTTCCACATTCCCTGGCGTGTATCATTGTAAACACATATTTTCCCTCTTCTGGGGTCAAACATCGGAGATTGGGATGAGTAAACCCCTAGCGGTAAAGGTTACCATTTTGTATGTTGTAGTGGGTAGCTCTCTGCTTGAGCTATCGTGCTTCGACCTCATCCGCTGGTAATGTCCCATTGCGCTTGTACTTGATGATTTCATCCATCCAACTAGGCCTAGTGTTGAGAGAAAATCTGCACACTGTGAGCGTAAATGTCACCCAACATAATTTCACTCGTATTCATTTAGTGAACAGAGTTTTAATTATTTCGGGTTCGACCCATTCAAGAAAGAATGTGTCTTTTAATTACAATCCCCATTACAGGGAAACACCCTTTAATTCCTATTATGAAGAAATCAATTGTAGGGATGTGTGTGTTTGTTTATTTTTGTGGCTGCACCCGGATGTCTGAATGGGTTGCCTACGTACCCTGGGAGAGGGATCAAGCCATTCGTAGTTCAAGAATTCCAATGGGTGAATGACCCATTGGAGGGTATTCCTTTTTGGAATAGGAATAGTGTTTGGACGAATTTGGTGCAAGTTAACCAAGGATTCGATTTTGGATTTGTTTGGAAAAGCTATGATGTTTCCTGGTGTTTGGTGGAATTTGACTGATGAGGTCAGGGATTCGAATTGAATGAACCAGGGAGTCAGGGATTTTGTTTGGACTTGCGGTTGCATCTAGTGGGTCGCTAGATTGCCTACATACCCTGTAAAGGGATCAAAACGTTGTAGTTCGAAGAATTTGTATTTCTGGTGGTGAGATAATTTTTGTGTCGACAGATGTATATATATTTATTTTTTGAATCCATCGAATGTATTTCTTCTGCAGACACCCCAATTTAATCTAGGCACCCGATGTGTTGAATATTATATTGGGCCGTGTAAATGGGCTTTTGTGTTTGTCGACTAACAAATTTAGCCGGGCCCGAACATCAAAATAAACCGTTTAGAAATGGGCTTTAAGATGTGTAGGTGGGGGATTTCACAAGCCCATGGATGGACACCCATTAATTTATATCCACCCCCGTCTTGCACAAGTGTGAAACTCCCAGCCCAATTAAGGAAGCCCAACCCATAAACAAAGAGAGAAACTTGAGACTCGACAAGATTAAGAGTTCGGCGTGATTATCAGAGCCTGAGTTAGAAACCAAGTCGGAGACTGGTATGGGTTTCAATTCAACTTGGAAACGGAGATGTCCTCTTATACTCCACATAAAAGGGGGGTTTCTGTCATCTGGTTCGGCATCTATTCTCCTAAGCGAAGGATCTGAGGCTTCTCCCCTGTGTAGAGAAAGAAATTGGGTAAAGTTTCTCTTTCCCGTCTCGTCTTCACTGGGCTTCCATTATTCTGAATACTGACAAGAGTTCCCAATGTTTTTGGCTGCGGTAGATTTGAAGCTTGTTCCGGCTATTGAGTGATTTTAATTCGCATGCAAGAGAAAAAGCTGGGGTGACTCTTCAATCTGCAGGTACGACCACTTATGCGCACCCATAATCAATTGCTTCATTTTTGATTGTCGATTGTCTGTGTTTAGTTGAAACCCAAAGATGGAGAATCTTCTTTCTTTAATTTTTCGTTTGACTGAGAGACGAGCACGTAACACCGATCATTCTACAGCCCACTTGATAAAGCTGTAATCTGCAGCACATTTTTGTCCTTTGCAAAGCAATTATTAAACTTGTTGCACTTTGTTTTGTTGTTGCCACCATTCACCACCGTTTGCAATATATATATATATATATATATATATGTATACAATTATGCAATACATGTGATTTTTGTCTTTTGCATATGAAAGAAACTCACGGCAAACCATGACTTGCAGCACCCTTTTTTTTTTTCCATAGCAATTGTACTTGCAGCACCTTTTTTTTTGCCATAGCAATTGTTTAATTAAACCTGCTGCTGTACTTGTGTCTTTTGTCTCTTGCATCTAAAGCACACCACAACTTCATAATCAAATATATATGCTTAAAAGCTTACATATATTTAATTATAATTTTGAGGACTCAGACTTGCAATATGTCTTTGAAAAGTCTATATTTAAAGCCCCTTTGTCATTGTTTGCAGGTTTTGGACATTCCTCCATAATTAAAGTTCCAGAAAGGTGAGGCTATTTGCTTGACAAAGTATTTGTTAATTTCACTTTGCCTTTGTCCACCGTTTCAGCACCGCTTCCATTCAAAGCACCCACCACTTGCTGCACTTTATATTTGTTGTTGTCTTTCAATTGATTTCGTCAGTACTCCAGAAATTAATTGATTAAACCTGCCATCTTTCTTTTTGTCTGTGTGGTGTACAAAGCTTAATTGCAAGATTGGATTATATTGCCACCATTTGATAGATCGAACATTTAATCCATGTTTCTTGTCATCTTGTGTGGTATTGCTCTTAGAAACAAGTTTCACTCTTTATATCTGTTGCTTCCCAGCTTGCATCAACAATATAAATAAACTAGCTTTACTTTGACACAACGTCAATTAATTGCTCAATTCGCTGGACAAACTGCCACTTCTGCTTTGGTTAATAACACGGCTCCACCACCGCTTCACATAGCATTCATGAACATCGATTTAGCCCACTCATTTCAAAGCTTCTGTGCTTCTGTATGCAGGCGTCGTTGTGTCTCTATCACCAAGCTCAGCTATCAATTTTTACAGAGGTGAGTTCTGCAGATAATTGGTAGCCTGTAGATTTACCTTCCTTCTAATTTTTCCTTTTATTCATCTTCTGTTCACAACTCTGCTTTCTTTCTGACCATCTTATTTTATCTCTTTTGGTTTGCAGGTTACAGAAACGAGTTTTTAAAGGGTGAGGCTTTGTAACAACTTTGCTTGGCATTGTGAACTGGTAGTTTAGGATTTGTATTTCTTTTTGGAAGTGGTGGTGGAAAAGAAAAACAATGCAGCAAGGGAAGCTTTTTGTGTGATGTGTATTGCTGGGATTGAAGGAAGATAGTGTGGCATCTTGTGCAGATTTTCAGCGTTGGAACTTGGCCATTCATGAATGACCCTACGTTCCAGCTTTAGAAACTGCAGCAGCCAAGCACGTTGAGACTCCGGCCGTTCATGAACGACCATATCAGTCTAAACGCAAGAGGAAATTTTCATGAGACCGGGCCGTTTATGAACGACCATGTATTTCTTGGCAGCTCGAGGGAGTCTCAACAAAAGAATAAAAGGTTGTTCAAGAACAGCCTATATTTTGTTGAAAACAAGCTTGCTGAACAGTATTTCCCTGCCAAAGAGCACAACATAAATGTGTTGTATACCTGAGCTTCACCTTATGGGATTTGAATTGTTGATGGATCTCCTTGGCTTCACACTCTGTTTGGGCAGGACTGTAGCTTGTTCTCTGAATATTTTTTCCTTTATCTCCCTCCGTCTCTCTCCGTGTCTCTCTGTGTGTATTTCTCTTCGGTGTTGCAGCCTATATATAGTGGTCATGGGATAGGCGTAACCGGATAGTGATAATCACTTTGTATTTTGCATTTGAATTTGAATAACAAGTCTTATATTTATCACTTGTTATCTTTGAATTGGTTGAGATATTAATCAATACTTGAATAGTCAAAGGTTCAAACCTAGTAGAACTTATCCTTGACGTTATTCAAAACCAAAAGACTTTGAAAATATTTGAATAGCCCCCCTTGCTTGCTGTTTGAACTTGGTCAAGGCTATGTGACAAATATCTATATGTATTTCTTTTCCTTTGCCACGGCAACTGCATATATGTAGCAAAATTTTTTTTTTATGTCTCAATAGTTGCCCCCCAAGCATCGTGCGTGAAAAGATTTTACGCGTGCGAGGCTTGATATTTCCCACTTACTAATCTGTATTTCTGTGTATAGGTAAATGGATGCTCAAGGATTTCTTTGTTCCGAGCGAGCCCCAAAGAAGCAAGGGAAAGATCTTGACTACGGTCCTGAATACCGAAGGTCGTTACCTTTGAACTCGATTAGTCTCACGGTGTCCCTTGAGAGTAGGCCTACCTGGGTTACCACTGCCAACTTGAATTCTAGTCACCTTAGATTCGATCCTCATGCCAAAGACGGTGTTATAAAGAATGTTCGCTATTTCGGTGCTCATTTTGATGCCCACACGTTGATGAAGGCAAACAACGAAGAGGACGGTGACAACAAGTTCCCAGTTGGAGAAGATTTTTACCCAGCCCTTCATAGAATGCTGAAGTGTAAGAAAGACTGGGGTGAAGACTTCTGTTTTCGTGGTCGGGCCGTATTTGAGCATGGCATTCTAGAATGGACGGAAACCACCCTAACTGAATTTGAAGAGACATTAGACAAAGCTGGTATTTTCGGTGCAGTTGCCGTTTCCCGTTATCCGTTTGAGTATTGCAGTAATGTGTGGAGGGCATTCTGTGAGCTGTGGGGGCCTTTAACAAACAACTTTCACCATGCAGATGGGGAAATGAGCATCTCTTTGCATGATTTGAATGTTATTGGAGGATTGCCGGTTTCAGGAGAACCATATGAAGAATTCATTCCTCCAAATAAAGATTTGGTAAAGGTTGAATTATACGATTCTACGGTTGCAGAGCTCTTGAGGATTTATACCTATCTGGGTGTAGCTTATAAGAGCAGATATGTTTACTGGCCATGGTGGATCGAACATTTTTATCATGGGGAGATAATTTACGGAGCCTATGGTGAATGTAAGAATTCTGGGGTTCCGAAACTGAGAGAACCAAAGCTTCAGTTGAAGATTTCAAAGCAAGGAAGACTGGCTGCATTCCTCGCGTTCTGGCTTAGCAGGTTCGTTCTCCCCTCCAACAGTAAGAAGATAAGGCCTGAGATTTTCTATATGGCCTCTTTAATGGCACAGAGCATCAGGGTATCTCTTGCGCCCACAGTACTGGGTTATGTGTACCATGGTCTTGGTGAGATGGCTACTCACTCTGCTGGTCCTGGCTCTTCCAACTCTTGTTTGCCTATCCACTACGTCATTGGCTGGCTTGGAGAATATTTTCCTTATCTGTACTCATCACGTTCTGATAAAGAATTCCCAGGAGGGTATCCTCGTTTGTCCAGGTATGCAGGTGTTCAAGGCAGGAGTTTAAGCATCACAGAGGCTCGTATGGTTTTCAGGACCAACAAATCTGTCGTGCATCGCCCTATCTCTGTAGCCTGTGAAAAAGACCGTTTTTTGCTTGATGACGACAAATTGCCTGATGTGTTATTTGAGGTCCTCATCTGTATGTGTTCTGCAGTGCTGCCAGTGCGAGTTGGCGAGAGTCTTTTCCTTGAGCCCTATTATCCAAACAGGTTTGCTCGTCAATTTGGTATTGATCAGAGTGTTCCCTCTTACAAACTATCCTTTAGTGTTTCTAAAAGGCAGCAATGTGCTGTTGAGGATCTGCTGAGGGCACAGACTATCCTGTATAGGAAGAACACTACCTCTCGTTTCTTTATCCCACGCTCTTCTCGTTCTGGACAGTGTACATGGTGGTACTGCAGGTGGTGGTCAAGAGCTTGTACTCCTTACTTGGGGTTATCGGTGTCCAAAACCTTCATGACTTTGAATAAGCGCCTTCCTGAAAAGCCACAACGTGTTTTCGTCGTGCAGAACTTGAGAGAAATTTCTACTGGTTTGAAACAAGAGGTTAAAATCTCAGAGGTGGAAAAGTCTCTTGGGAAATCTTCAAGAAAGGCTCCTCGAAAATCTCGTGATGGAGCTTCTTGTTCTAAGACCAGCAGGGCTCGTCCCACAGATGAATGTGGTGGGCACAAAAGAGTTAGGCTTGAAAAGGTAGTTGAAGAGACTGTCGTTATCCCAGTGAAGTCTTCTTCAAATGGTGAGCGTGAGTTGGATGTTCACAGTCCTTTGAGAGTGGAAGCTCTAAATCCGGTCATTGAGAATGAAGTGGTTATGCCAACCATCTGTTTGAGTGAAGCTTCTTCAAACCAGGTTCTGTCACCATTGTCAAATCTGGAGAACTCCATATCTAATTTGCTTGGTTCAGAACTGCCGTCCTTCAAGAAGAATTACCTCATTGCTCAAGTTGTAGACATTTACGCTAAAGTTTCTTCATCTTCGACGCCAAAGGAGCTGTTAGTCCATGTTTTGGACATTAGATCAAGTCATGACATGCTTCGCCCTGCAATTAAGCCTCTAAAAGCTGGAAAGCTACAACTTGAAGCGTTCGTAACTGCTATTGAGAAGATGTTAGAGGTGGCAGACCAGTCATTAAATACTACTGAGGTCCTTGAGCAGAGAACTACCATGGATGTTGAACTTGAGGAGTGTAAGAAATCCAAGGGAAGTTTAGAGTCTCAGCTTGTGGGATCTTCCAAAGAGCTTGAAGCCTTGAAAGCCACGGAATCTGATATCATAGCAGATGAGCAGCGTGTTCAGAAGAGGCGATCAAAATATAATGCTAAGAGACAATCTCTTGAAGACACTCTACAAGAACTGAAGGATTCCCTGAAAGAGCATGATGAAAGAGGCCAGAAGCTTCAAGAAGACAGAGCTGCTTATATGGCGGAGAAACTCCCTGAGATTGAGCAGGCTTCGGCTTCGTATAAGTTGGAAACAGAGGCGTATCAGAGCCTATTTGATTCTTTGTTCCCGTTATTCCAGGTGTGCACCACCTCAGTACAGACTTGAGGTAGTTTAGGATTCGGTTTTGGGAGCCTGTTCCCACCGTTTGCTCTTAGTGTAGGACTTTTGTTTCCATTTTCCATAGCTAGTGATTGACCTCGTCCTTCTCTTGATTCTGAACTTTGATGAGATGTACTTCAGCTTTAAAGTAGTTTCCAAATGTGTCTTCTTAACCTGGAATAAAACTGAAGTATTTGTTCATTTCTTTCTTTCTTTCGTTTGCTGTGAACCTGTGATAATTCAACTTGTGATTGTTGATTTAACCACAAATTGAATTAATTAAAGGAAAGTAGATGTGTTGGAAAAGATGGCTGGATCCAGTTGTTACCAGACTGCCTACGTACCCCGTTAAGGGATCAAGCCAAACGTAGTTCCCTGCTTGAATCAGGGAAATGATTTGTTTTAAAATTTTTGCAGCTGCACCTAGTTAAAGCTAGGTTGCCTACGTACCCTGTGAAGGGATCAAGCTACACGTAGTTCACCTGATTGATTCAGGAATGGGTATTTAAAATGGGTGGTTGCATCTAGCTTTGAGACTAGACTGCCTACGTACCCCTTTTGAGGGATCAAGCCGTCGTAGTTCTGGTGGGGCTGTATTTCTGTGCTCTATCTTGGACTGGATTATTCTTTTAGGTTGTCAATCCAGCGAGCATCTTAAGTGAAGAACTTTTTGACGAACTTCCAGTTCACACAGGGGTAGATACAGTCTCCGTCTGCATTTGAGAGCTCGTATGCTCCTTTGGTGAAGACTTTCGTAATGACGTAGGGTCCCTCCCATTTTGGCTCAAACTTTCCCTTTGACTTTCTAGTAACAATTATGGGCCTTCGTATTGTTAAGACTAAGTCTCCAACTCTGAATGATCTGAACTTAACCTTTTTGTTGAAAGCACCAGCAACT
>BDJD01001443.1:176780-221759 GCA_002564525.1 Rosa multiflora | reverse complement strand
CCGTATACCAAATTATATGGCGTGCACCCTGTTGCTGTACGAACAGTAGTTCTATAGGCCCATAATGCCTCAGGTAGGCGTTCATGCCAATCTCTTTTATTTCCTGAAACCATCTTCTTTAAGATGTTGCAAAGAACCTTATTGAAAGCCTCGACTTTCCCATTAGCTGTAGGGTTATAGCTTGCAGAGAATGCATGTTGAATATGGTATTTTTCACACAGCAGGACCATAGCCTTACACTTGAAGTATGAGGCGTTGTCAGATACTATCTTTGCAGGTACACCGAAACGGTAAATGATGTTGTTCCGGATAAAGCTTGCAACATCTTCTGCCTTGACTACCTTAAGGGGAATTGCTTCAGCCCACTTAGAAAAGTTATCAGTCGCTGCTAGTATGTACTGATGTAGTCGGGAGGATTTAGGGTTTATGGCACCCATGACATCTAAACCCCATGTCTCAAAAGGGTATGAAAGGACAGAAGGATGCAAAGGTAATGGGGGTTGATGTATGAAATCCCCATGTACTTGGCATGCCTTGCAGGCACGAGCGTAATTCACTGAATCTTGTACCATTGTCGGCCAGTAGTAGCCTATTCGTTTCAGTTGGGCTGCCAATTTTGGACCAGCCTGATGAGCTCCACAAATACCTGTATGGGTGTCCCTAAGAGCTTGAGTTGCCTCTTCTTTTGACAAACACCTTAGGAGTATCCCATCAAAGGACCTTCTGTACAAAGTGTCATTTAGATAAACGAACCGAAGGGCTGTTCGCCTCACATACACCCTTTTTCTAGGATCGCTAGGCAACTTTCTGGTTCGACAGTATTTGATCATGTCTTTTCGCCAATCTGGCACCTCCTCGACTTCGAACACTGAGACTGCATGTATTTCTTGAGATTCTTCCATTTGTTCAAATACTGGAGGCAATAGGCGACGTTCACCAACTGTAATCTGAATATCTCTTTCATTTGGGAGTGTTAATGATGCCGCCAGATTAGCTAGTGCGTCAGCTTTGTCATTCTCTAATCTAGGAATGTGGCTAACATATACTTCATGGAATTGTGCCATGAGGTATTTGGCTTTTCCATGATACGGAATGAGGCTCTCATTTTTGACTGCATACTCGTCATTTACTTGCTTGACAATCAGCTGAGAATCTCCATAGACCTGCAAAGAGTCAATCTTCATTTCCAGTGCTATCTCAAGGCCAATGATCAAAGCTTCGTATTCTGCAACGTTATTCGAACATATAGCCATGAGAGAGAATGAGTATGGGATTAAACCCCCAGATGGTGTAATAAGTACGATGCCTGCTCCTGCTCCTCTTTTCCTAGCCGCCCCATCAAAATAAAGCTGCCATGTGGATGTTTCTGTTGAGAAGACCTCTTCATCCGGCAAGTCTTCTGGTAGTTCCATACAATCAGGCACAGGGTGTGCTGCTAAGAAATCGGCAAGTGCTTGCCCTTTTATGGCTTTTTGAGACACGTATTTGATATCAAACTCTGATAGGAACAAAGACCATTTTGCCATGCGTCCCGATAGCACGGGCTTTGACATTATCTCTGATTGCCTTGATTTTTGTGGGGTCAATCTCTATTCCTCGGTACCTGACAACGAAGCCAAGGAACTTTCCAGATGTTACCCTGAATGCACACTTCAAGGGGTTCATTTTAAGTTGATGTTTCCGGAGCCTTTCAAACACCTTCCTCAAGTCAACTAAGTGGTGCTCCCTTTTTCTTGACTTTACCACCAAATCGTCGACGTAACACTCAACTGTGTTGTGTAGCATGTCGCTGAAGATGACTGTCATAGCCCTTTGATAGGTTGCCCCTGCATTCTTTAAACCGAAGGGCATTACGGTGTAGCAGTATACCCCTTTCGGTGTACGAAGTGCTGTGAGCTCTTAGTCTTCGGGTGCCATCTTGATCTGATTATAACCAGAGAAACCATCCATAAAGGACAAGGCACCATATCCCGTTGTAGCATCAACCAGTAACTCCGTAATTGGGAGCAGGAACTCATCTTTTGGACATGCTTCGTTGAGATCTCTATAGTCAACGCAGATACGGATCTGTCCGTTCTTCTTCTTCACTGGGACAATACTTGCCAGCCATGTGGGATATTTAACCTCTCGGATGAAACCAGCGTCAATGAGCTTATCAACTTCTGTTTTAACTTGAACAGCGAGCTCTGGGCGAAAGCGTCGAGGAGCTTGTTTTACCCAACGTTTCTGATCCGAGACTGCTAACTCGTGAACTGCCACTTTTGGATCTAAACCAGGCATGTCTTGATAGCCCCAGGCGAAAACGTCTTTGTATTCCTGGAGGAGAGATCTATAGCCTTTTAATTCATTTGGCGTCAACAGAGCACTCACAAATATAGGCTTTGGGTCCTCAGCTGTCCCAAGGTTGATCTCTTGGAGGTCGTCAATAGTTGCTTGTCCTCCCTCCTCCATTTGTGGGGGAGCAGGCTGGGCGGTATCAATGAATTCTGGAGCCTGATCTTGGTCTTCAAACAAAACACAGTTCACTGACACTGATTCTTCCAAGTTTTTGTCCGGCTTAGAACCCATTGTCTTTTTGAAGATCACCCTTGTGTGTCGTTTAACCTTCCATTTCTTGCTTGCTTGTGACTTGTTAGACGGTAATGAAGAAGTGTTGCCCAAACGCTGGAAAGCTGAGACACGGGGTTGCTTTTGAGTTTCCAAGCGCTGAAAGATTGGGACACGAGGTGGATTGTTCATCCCTAGGCGTTGAAAGACTGAGACACGTGATGGCTCCTCCATCGCCTGTTCTTCCTGAAAAACAGTCCTTTCGTGATATGTAAGTTTGTTTGCTTCGGGAACTTTTGCTTTAAGCATGCCATTCACATGTTGAACTGTGATCTTGAGTGCATTGTTCCCTGGCCTGTTCCTGAGCCTTCTTGATTTGACCCTTAGTGGAGCAGATGCTGTATTTCTGAATGAGACAATGCGCTTTTTCTGGCTGTGCTTGTTCCCAAATTTTGTGGAAATGACCAAATTGCCCCCTGGGATAGACTGATCAATCTTGTGAAGAGGCTTAGTATAACTTGTCATGAGTGCCTCAATTGTATCTCTGATTGGAGTTAAAGCCTTTTGTCCAGGTTCTCGCTGGTCTTTCTTTGAATATTTGAAGATCACTTTAGGTCGTATTGCTGTTGAGCTTGAAGGCTTCTCATCTTTTGGGGTCATCACCTTTACTCGAATGGGCTTTGGTGGCTTAGCAACCTCAGGTTTTCCAAACCGTTGTTCAACTACGTTATCCTTCAGTATTCCAGTCTTTGATTGCTGTGTCAGACTAAAGGTTGGAGGCTTGTAGAATTTGGCATCAGAGTAATTTACTTCTTCACCCTTAAAGGGATTTACATCTGCCAATACTTTCTTGGCCTCACCATCTGCCAAATACTTGAAGCACTGATGTAGTGTCGAAGGAACAACGCCATATGTGTGGAGCCAAGGTCGCCCCAATAGTACGTTAAAAGATGTTGGAGCATCAATCACATGAAATAATGCGTCCGAGCATAGCCCCCCTATTTCCATCTGGAGTGTAATAGTGCCCACGGCCTTTTGCCCAGATTGGTTGTACCCCTGGATTGTCAACATGGATGGGGACAATTGTTTCACACCCATTCCTATCGTGCGAAGTGTCTTGAGCGGTAGAAGATTCACAGCTGAACCACCATCTAAGAGGATCCGGTTAAGCGTCGTGTTTCCCACAAGTCCTGTAACATAAAGGGGTCTATTGCGGTACTCAGACCCTAATAAGATATCCTCTTCACCAAATGTGATGCACTCCATACAACTTGCCCAACCCTTTGGTGTGGTTATGGCAACCTCTTCCTTGTACATGTCAGGGCTCAATAAAGCTTCAATGAGTGCTTCCCTCAGCTCCCTCGACATCTGCAATGCGTCATAGACACTCAATGTAGCCGGGACACGCTTCCGGTGAGCCAGCACATTATATCTGTATTTCTGTGATGACTCCTTTATTCGGCCCTCACTCTGCTCCGGTTTAGAGTTCTTTGACGTCGAGGCTTTTCCAGTCTTGTCCGTCGTGTTCTCTGGAACGTTTTTCGACTTTAACTTTTTCGGGCTATCAGATGGTTCATTCATTTCTTTCTGCTTGTCAGCTCCGGGAATACTCAAACCAGAGCGTAAAGTGATCTTATTAACCTCGGGTTCCGATTTATCAAAGCTTTCATCATCCGCCTCGGTGTCTGATCCCTTAGGGCCCTCAATGGTGACCATGCAACACTTAAGCACTTCCTCACCATCCTCTTGTTGTTCAGCTTCGAGAAGTTCCTTAGGTAAAAATTCTCGAACAGTGATTGGCACCCTTGGTGGTTGTTCATACTCTTCTTCATCAAGGATCTGAACTTTCTTGGGTGCTCTCTTCTTCTTTTTCTTGTTTCTTAAGGACGGCCTTCCCCTGATCTTAACTCCGGATTGAGCGGTGGACCCAGTGTTGATAGGACGGTGCTTGAACACTTTGGCCAATGTCTTCCACCCGTCTGCTGGCCCATCTGAATCTTCTGAATCTTCCCAAATATCAAAACTTGGTGCGGTCATTAGCTCATACAGACTCGAAATTTTTGGATTCCCAGGGCGAGGCATATCTGGGTGCGCATGAACAATCTTGACTTCATTGTCCACCTGGAAAGCGACGCGTATAGCACCCTCTGGTAATGAGACTGTTGCAGCCTTTGTTGGTGAGGGAATTTGCCTTGGACCTTCCTCAACTACATTTGCAGATGCAGTTTTGTTTGGAGACGAATCAATCTCTATTTCCTGATTGTTAATCATCTCTTGAATTAAATTTTTAAGGATGTAGCAGCCCTTTAGCGTGCGACCGACCAAGCGATGGTACCTACAATACCTGGGGTCGTTGGTCCTATTCATTTCAGCAGGCCGTTTCGGTTCTGGGAGCTTTATGGCTTTTGCTGCAAGAAGCTCATCAAAGATCGAGTCTACATCGTCGTCATCAAACGAATACTTGACCTGTCTTCTTTCTTTCCATGTGAGCCCCCGAGGTTGCTCATCCCTTCCTCGATTACTGCTGCCGGCATTGTTCTTTTCCGTTTTGACGAAGGTGGCCATTGACTCTCCCTTCTTCACTGCAGGTTTCTTGAGGTCATTTTTCTTTTCCCCCGCCTGAAATTTTGGAGTCATCGTCTTTTGGCGAGCTATCTGTCTTTCCACGTTGCTGGCCTTTGAAACCAATGCGTCAAAAGTTTGAGGCTCTGCGGTGCCAACAAATGTCGCAATATCCGGAAGCAAGTTGTTGGCGCACATTTGAACTGCAGACTGTTCAGTCAGCTTCTCAGGGCATTGGAGGTTCAAGCTTCTCCACCTCGTGATGAAGTCATTGACATTTTCCCCTACCTTTTGTCTTGCGTCAGCCAAGTCAATGATTGAGACCTTTCTCTTGGAACTGACAAACTGTGCCAAGAATGCTCTCTGCATGTCGTCCCATGTTGTAATGGATCCTGGCTGAAGCTGGGTGTACCATGTGAATGCGGACCCTTTGAGGGACTGAACAAATTGCCTAACTAAAAAGGCATCCAGTTGAGAAGTCTCTCCACAAGCTGAGTGGAAATGGGCCAAATGTTCGTGAGGAGAGCCATTTATCCCATCAAACTTATCGAAAGTGGGCCTCCGATACCCTTTGGGAGAGCCATTTATCCCATCAAACTTATCCCACCGGGCGTGCCAAAAATTATGTTGAGCAAAAATTGCGCACAATGAGCGTAAATGTCGCCCAACATAATTTCACTCGTATTCATTAAAAGAATAGAGTTTTAATTAGTTCGGGTTTGACCCATTCAAGACAGAATGTGTCTTTTAATTACAATCCCCATTATAGGGAAACACCCTTTGATTCCTATTATGAAGAAATCAATTGTAGGGATGTGTGTGTGTTTGTTTATTTTTGTGGCTGCACCCGAATGTCTGAATGGGTTGCCTACGTACCCTGGGAGAGGGATCAAGCCATTCGTAGTTCAAGAGTCCCAATGGGTGAATGACCCATTGGAGGGTATGGCTTCCTGTACCCAATTACAGGCGGATTCAGTGATAACTGAAATTCCTTAATCCCCTCAGCTATCATTGTCTTGATGTCGGCGGGGGAGAATGTGTTTGAGCCCCCTGAAGAATCTCCACGTTCCTCATGCTTCCGTTATGCGTATTGGAACATCTCTTTGCCCCTGTCCTTGTTATTGGCCATTCAGGCTAGTTGTGCTACCAATGCAGCTACTTCAGCCTCCTTCTCTTCCAATTTTTTGGCTACTGCTGCTTCTATTTCAGCACGCCTCTTGGCCTCTTCTTCTTGCCTTCGGATAGCCTCAAGCTCAAGTTGTGCTAACCTTCTCTGCAACTCTTGCATCTGTTCTTCAGGGCTTTGCGGGCTAGCTACCAGCACTTGTGCACCATCGGGTTCTCTGCTTTCACTGCTTTCTGAACCCTGTGAGGAGCCGTCAGTTTGCAGCTGGGAGACTCTCTCTTTTACAGATGTCTCATAGAGTGGATTATCTTTCCACATTTGTGCCTCATCTTCTGATGCAGTGCCTACTGAAGAAGCATCTCTAGGCGTCATTTTGTGAGCCGTGTTGCGAGTGACTGGCCCTGAGTAAGAGTCATCTTTGAAAACCGGATACTCTTTGTTTCTAGCCCCCTTTGGCCTCCCTGCACGCCTTGATGGTGCATCGAGGGCTTTGATTACCCCTTCAGCTATTTGTTTTGGGTCGATGTTTTGACCTTCCCGTATGATAACTCTTTGTGAAGAGGTAGTGGACTCCTGAGCCACTGAAGCTTCGTCTTCCTCTTTCTCCTCAGTAGAGGTCACCATCACACTCTCAGTGCTAGGTAGATAGACCGGCATAGTGCCAACCATGAAATGAGCTAGCATGTGGACCTTAGTAGCTGGAGGAGTCTTGGGAGCATTGGTGGTTTTGACCAGAGCTGGTGTCAACTGAGCAATTTCTGCCAAGATGGCCTCAATTGTTTTAGCCTCAGCGTCTCTTTTCCTCTGAGCCCTGGCGGCTCTTTTTCTCTGGTTTCTGATGGTATTCTTTGAAAGGGTCTTAACGATCTGAGTCTTGACAACCTTCACAGCCTTGTTGTCCTGTTTGGCTCCAAGCTTGGGCTTCGTCATGCTTCGAGTGATGGGTGCATGACCAATCACAAAGGACATACGATGACCAGTCCTTTTTGTGTTGTCTCCAACTGCTGGGAGCCTGTGGAAGAACACGGTAACTTGTGGTGCCATTGTCTTGTTTCCTGAGAAACACACACACAGAATACATTAGCATCTTCATAAAGCTGAATGGGTTGCCTACGTACCCTGGGAGAGGGATCAAGCCATTCGTAGTTCAAGAATTCCAATGGGTGAATGACCCATTGGAGGGTATGGCTTTTTGGAATAGGAATAGTGTTTGGACGAATTTGGTGTAAGTGAACCAGGGATTCGATTTTGGATTTGTTTGGAAAAGCTGTGACGTTTCCTGGTGTTTGGTGGAATTTGACTGATGAGGTCAGGGATTCGAATTGAATGAACCAGGGAGTCAGGGATTTTGTTTGGACTTGCGGTTGCATCTAGTGGGTCGCTAGATTGCCTACATACCCTGTAAAGGGATCAAACCGTTGTAGTTCGAAAAATTGGTATTTCTTGTGTTGGGAGAATTTTTGTGTCAACGGATGTACATATATATATTTTTTTTTTTGAATCCGTCAAGTGTATTTCTTTTGCAGACGCTGGAATTTAATTTGGGTACCCCGATGTGTTGAATATTTTACTGGGCCGTGTAAATGGGCTTTTGTTTTGTCGACAAACGAATTTGGCCAGGCCCGAACATCGAGGTAAACGAGTTTAAAAGGTGGTGTGTATTTCTTCCATATTTCTAGGCCTTTAGCTCCATACTGGGTCAGGCCCGAATAAAAATGATTTGGACACCCATTTTTTTTTCTGTCCAGGCCTTTTAGCTTTGTTTCGCGTCAGGCCCAATTGAAAGGCCTACTCCGTCCATGAGACCAAGCGGATAGACTCCATCTTCACTCTGGCCAAACTGATCAGCTGGAGTTCTTCTAGGTGTAGCTATCCCAAGCGGATAGATACCAAATCAGAGATGGGGGTCAATCTCAATTCGAATTGGAGAAGGAGACACCTTCCTGTATTCCCAATAAAAAGGAGGGCTCTGTCACAATGCTCTACACCCATTCTCCTACATGCAGAATCTGAAATTGCTCTATTGTGCGGAGAAATTGGTAAAGATCCCATCTTGGTCATCTCTCTTAGCTGAGGTTTTAATGATCTGAATATTGGCAAGATTTCTAATGTCTTTCGATGCTGCAGATTCAAAAATGTGTCCCGGGGATTGGTCGATTCGGGTGCAGAAGCAAATAGCCGGTGCGACTCTCCTTCCTATGCACCCATAGTCAATTGCTTCTTTTCTGACTATCAATTGCCTGGGTTTAGTTTAACTTTTCGTCATCAACTTGCAGCAACCTTGTTCAATTATACATATACTTGAAAGCTTTGGTGAGCAACACGTTTTGACAAGCTCCCATTCATCATATATAATTAAAGTTTTTTGCCATCATCTGCAGGTCTTCACGACTTCTCCACCGTCAATTTTTGGAAAGGTAGGAACATTGATCCTTGTTTGCCACCGTTTGACCTTGCTGCACTTGTGTCCTGCTTTAATTGCCACCATTCACCACCGTTTGCAATATATGTATATATATATATATATATATATATATATATATGCATACACACAATTATGCAATACATGTGATTGAAGATTCTTGCCATCAAAAGCAAAGCCGATTTCAAGCTTTGAATAATGCCCAATATTCTAGAGGATTTTGTCTTTTGCATATGAAAGAAACTCATTGCAAACCATGACTTGCAGCATAGCAATTGTTTAATTAAACCTTGCTGCTGTACTTGTGTCTTGTTGTTGGCATCAGTACTTCAAAAAAAATCAATTAATATACCATCTTTTTTGTTTGTTAGCCACCGTTTGCAATAATTATGCAATACAACTTTGAAGGCTCAATGTTTAAAGCCTTTTGTCATTATCTGCAGGTTTTGGCCATTCTTCCATAATTAAGATTTCAGAAAGGTGAGGCTATTTGCTTGACAAAGTATTTGTTAATTTCACTTTGCCTTTGTCCACCGTTTCAGCACCGCTTCCATTCAAAGCACCCACCACTTGCTGCACTTTATATTTGTTGTTGTCTTTCAATTGATTTCGTCAGTACTCCAGAAATTAATTGATTAAACCTGCCATCTTTCTTTTTGTCTGTGTGGTGTACAAAGCTTAATTGCAAGATTGGATTATATTGCCACCATTTGATAGATCGAACATTTAATCCATGTTTCTTGTCATCTTGTGTGGTATTGCTCTTAGAAACAAGTTTCACTCTTTATATCTGTTGCTTCCCAGCTTGCATCAACAATATAAATAAACTAGCTTTACTTTGACACAACGTCAATTAATTGCTCAATTCGCTGGACAAACTGCCACTTCTGCTTTGGTTAATAACACGGCTCCACCACCGCTTCACATAGCATTCATGAACATCGATTTAGCCCACTCATTTCAAAGCTTCTGTGCTTCTGTATGCAGGCGTCGTTGTGTCTCTATCACCAAGCTCAGCTATCAATTTTTACAGAGGTGAGTTCTGCAGATAATTGGTAGCCTGTAGATTTACCTTCCTTCTAATTTTTCCTTTTATTCATCTTCTGTTCACAACTCTGCTTTCTTTCTGACCATCTTATTTTATCTCTTTTGGTTTGCAGGTTACAAAAACGAGTTTTTAAAGGGTGAGGCTTTGTAACAACTTTGCTTGGCATTGTGAATTGGTAGTTTAGGATTTGCATTTCTTTTTGGAAGTGGTGGTGGAAAAGAAAAACAATGCAGCAAGGGAAGCTTTTTGTGTGATGTGTATTGCTGGGATTGAAGGAAGATAGTGTGGCATCTTGTGCAGATTTTCGGCGTTGGAACTTGGCCATTCATGAATGACCCTACGTTCCAGCTTTAGAAACTGCAGCAGCCAAGAACGTTGAGACTCCGGCCGTTCATGAACGACCATATCAGTCTAAACGCAAGAGGAAATTTTCATGAGACCGGGCCGTTCATGAACGACCATGTATTTCTTGGCAGCTCGAGGGAGTCTCAACAAAAGAATAAAAGGTTGTTCAAGAACAGCCTATATTTTGTTGAAAACAAGCTTGCTGAACAGTATTTCCCGGCCAAAGAGCACAACATAAATGTGTTGTATACCTGAGCTTCACCTTCTGGGATTTGAATTGTTGATGGATCTGCTTGGCTTCACACTCTGTTTGGGCAGGACTGTAGCTTGTTCTCTGAATATTTTTTCCCTTATCTCCCTCCGTCTCTCTCCGTGTCTCTCTGTGTGTATTTCTCTTCGGTGTTGCAGCCTATATATAGTGGTCATGGGATAGGGGTAACCGGATAGTGATAATCACTTTGTATTTTGCATTTGAATTTGAATAACAAGTCTTATCTTTATCACTTGTTATCTTTGAATTGGTTGAGATATTAATCAATACTTGAATAGTCAAAGGTTCAAACCTAGCAGAACTTATCCTTGACGTTATTCAAAGCCAAAAGACTTTGAAAATATTTGAATAGCCCCCCTTGCTTGTTGTTTGAACTTGGTCAAGGCTATGTGACAAATATCTATATGTATTTCTTTTCCTTTGCCACGGCAGCTGCATATATGTAGCAAAAAAATTTTTTTATGTCTCAACACCTAGTCTCAATTTTGAAAATCTCCGCCAGTGTTTTTGTGATGCTTGGCTTGTCAAGGCGTTCCACCCTTGTGTCCGTTAGAAATTAGTGTAGTTGGGCAGGTTCTAGCCTCGTTAGTGAATCAGCCCTGGTGTTGTTTTCCCTGGGGATTTGTGTGATGGTGTGAAATTTGAATTTTTTGAGGTGTGTCTTGATGTACCCCACGTATGCCGCTAGCTGTTGGTCCTTGGCCTAGAAACTGTCATTGACCTGGTTAACGACTAACTGGGAATCGCTTAATATGTTGACACTGTCAATGCCTGAGTCGATGGCGAGGAGTAAGCCGGTAATGAGTGCTTCATATTCTGCCATGTTGTTTGAGGCTTTGAAATTGAACTTAAACGTGTATTCTAAGTTTAGTCCCCCTGGTCCTGTGAGGATGACTCCGGCACCGTAGGCCTTAGCGCATGTGGAGCAGTCCACTTGGAAGTTCCAGTCTGACTGTTGCTAGGGGGCTAGTTTCTCAACAGTTATCATTTCCGTGCTGGCCTCTTGTGTGCCCTAGCTGGGTTCATCTTGACCCTCGGTGAGCTCAGCGATGAAGTCTGCCATCGCCTGGCCTTTCATGGCTGTTCTTGGTTTGTAGTAGATGTCGAACTCGCTGAGCTCGATAGCCCACTTGCTGAAGCCCCCAAAGTGCTC
This sequence comes from Rosa multiflora, assembly GCA_002564525.1. Lineage (NCBI taxonomy): Eukaryota > Viridiplantae > Streptophyta > Magnoliopsida > Rosales > Rosaceae > Rosa > Rosa multiflora. The sequence goes on along the minus strand of BDJD01001443.1, from coordinate 210,285 downwards.
AGGGTTTTGCATTACCTGCCTCAACGGTTGGTTTGTTAAGAAATGAAAGGTGTGGGCTTCAAAATATTGGCAGAGGCGTCTAGCGGAAACAATAAGTGCAAGAGCGAGCCGTTCCACGGGGGAATATCTTGTTTCTGCCCCGTTCATGCCTTTGCCTGCATAGAATACGGGGAGCTCCTCCTGGCCCTCTGGCCGGACAATGGCGCAGCTTACCGCTGATTGTGATACTGCTAGGTATATGTACAATGTCTCCCCTTGCACAGGAATAGAGAGAAGTGGGACTGCTGCCAAGTACTCTTTTAAGCTCTGGAATGCCGCCTCACAATCTGGGTTCTAGTTGATTACCTTCTTGTGGGTCATCTTTAGGACTTTGAAAAATGGGAGGCATCTGTCAGTGAGTCTGTAAATGAACCGAGAGAGAGCGGTTAGCTTGCCCTGGAGGCTCTGAATGTGCTTTTTCCATTATGGAGCCTTCATATTGAGGATGGCCTGCACCTTGTCAGGATTGGCCTCTATGACCCGTTCACTGACTATGTAACCTAGGAATTTTCTAGCGGTGATGCCAAAGAAGCATTTTTCTTGGTTGAGGAGCATACCATAAGTTAAGAGAATGGCGAATATAATTTTGAGGTTTGCCACGTGTTTGCTGGCTTTGATGCTCTTTACCAACATGTCATCCACGTATACCTCTATGATTTTGCCCAGATGCTCAGCGAACATGGCATTCATCAACCGCTGATAAGTTGCACCGGCGTTCTTCAAACCAAAGAGCATGACATTGTAACAGTATAGGCCCTTGTCGGTGGTGAAGGCGGTGCACTCCTGATCACCGGGGTACATCTTGATTTCATAGTAGCGAGAGAAGGTGTCCATCATGCTAAGTAACTCATGCCCAGCGGTTGCATCGACCAGCTGATCTATGCGGGGTAGCAGGAAACTGTCCTTAGGGCATGCCTTGTTGAGGCCCTTGAAGTCGACACACATCTGCCACTTTCCTCTAGGCTTCTTGACCATGACCAGGTTGGAAATCCACTGAGGGTAATTGACTTGGCGGATGAACCTAATGTTCTGTAGTTTGGTGACTTCCTCCCCAATTGCACGATACATTTCCTCATCGAAGGCCCTCCGCTGCTGCTTGACATGGTAGGAGGATGGTTTGATGCTCAGCTTGTGTGTGATGATCTCAGGGGAGATGCCAGGCATGTCAGCGTAGGACCATGCAAAAACGGAGGCGTTGTCACGTAGAAACTGGTTGAGCTCATCAGCTACCTCTGTGTCTAGCTGAGTGCTGATTCGAACTGTCCGCTTAGGGTGTTCGTTGGAAATGTTGATAACCCTCAAAGATGTTTCTGGGTTGACAGGCTCCTTTTTGACATATTTCTTTTCATCATCTCTTAGGTCCTCAAAGATGTCTGGTGGTGGCACATTGTTTCCTACTGTTAGTATCTCATGGCTGCATGTCGACCGTGCTACGGTTGTGGAGTAGCATTCTCATGCTAATTGTTGACTTCCTTTCACACAGCCTGTCCCATTGGGCTTAGGGAAGTTCATGAGAAGCATGTATCCGGCTATGATGCACTTGAGCTTGTTGAGTGCTGATTGACTGATGATGGCATTGTATGAACTGAAGCAGTCGACAATGATGAACTCCATATGGATTTCTGCCGTACATGGACTGGCGCCGATAACTAGTCGCATGTAGTCAAAACCCAATGGTTGGATGATGTCTCTGGAGAAGTTGAGCAATGGCTCATCATCCTGGAGTAATGCTCTATTCCGTTGGAGTTTTCCATAACAACCATTGAAGATGACATTGACAGTGGATCCGCTGTCCACAAGGATCCTCCCTACTGACCATTTATCGAGTATGGTGTTGATTAAGAATGGATCGTCGTGGGGTAGGTGCACTCCGTGCTCCTCCTCCTCTGAGAAGGTAATGGGTTCCCAACCCGACCTTGGGAGTTTGGTGGACCTCTTGTAGCAGATATTGCAAACCTCGTTGGGGTGGTTAGCGCGCACATAACGCTTTTTTTCCTTGTGGGACATGTTGGTAATTGGCCCATTTGTTCGATGTTGGCGACCACGGGTGGCGGTTGGCGTATCTTGAATTTCTCCATCTTACCATCGTGGTACAAAGTCTCCACAGCTGTCTTGAGAGCGTTACAATTGTTAGTGTTGTCGCCGCTGTCCTCATGGTATTTGCACCATTTGCAGGTGTTCCTGGGCTTCCCTACCCTTGGGTATTTTCTTGGGGGTGGTGGTGGAATCTGGTCCTTGGATTGGTCGTATATTTCTTCATACAAGGCTGTGAGGACTGTGAACACTGCATACCGCTGGGAAGATTCCATCTGTTTATTACGGCTATCCCCATGGGATGAGCGGTTGCCCATGTTGTAATGCTGGTTGATACACCTAAAATAGGCGTAATAATTTAACCCTACAATCACAAGTATTAGTCAATCGTAGTATAGGAAAGAAGGGGTCTCCCGCAAAGGATTGTGCTTAATATGAAAATCTAGACTCGAAAACAGACAAAACACTTAAACTGACCTATAATAAAGACGAAATTAAAAACCCTAACTAGACTTAACGAAAAATTATGAAAATTTAGAGACACGAACTAGACACGCTAAGAACAACTCACAAAAAATTTAAGGGGAGTCGGAGTTGATTTACTATACTAAATAAAATAAAGAAAACGGAAAACAGAAAGTGACGAAAATAAAGAATTGTTTTTGGGTTTTTAAAATAGATGAGATAAACAATAGCTAGGAACAACCATACACCACTAGACCATGTTTCACCTAAGATTTGTTAACCTATATGCTTCATTTCAATTGAATGTCTTAACTCAAGCTAAGCCAATGATGTGTTGAACTTAACCTGTTAACCTTTCATACTTGATGTGTTAAGAGAATGATTTCTTCAACTTAACCTAGCTTCTACCATGGAACCTAGAACGATGTTCTCGCATAGCTCTCAAGTCAAAAGTCATTAAGAACAAAAAGGTTGTGAATAAAGCTAGGCAATTTCGGTACTGATGTTGTCCTAATCTGCCTAGATGCTAATTCATATGAATGGGGCTCAAGTCACTCATGTGCTATTCTAGATAACATGCTTGACCTGTTGATCTAAACATGAAATCATAGCAATAAAATCCTAGCATGCTTACTACGTTTGCAACCATAATAAACAAAACCAAAATTTATCAATGAGAAACCAATGAATTAACAAACATTCAATATCCAAGAAACTATAAAATTAACGCCAAAATCTTAGTTTAAACATGTCTAGGGCTTAGGCAGCCCCTAAATATCAAAAACTAGTAGTAATACATAAAAGAAATAAAATAAAACATGAAAAGAGAGGGAGGAGAGAATGGCGACAATGGACTAATGTTATGCGTCCAAAGATGTCTACAATGATGCCCTAGACTCATTTTTATATAGTTATTGCGTCAAGACTTCTTCTCCTCCAAGAACTAAGGAATTTGATCTCTAATTAATGAAGGATTTTTAATTCTTCTTCCCTTATAACTCTAGGAGACAATCTTTCCTTCTTTGAACTCAGATTCGCATGCAATCTGACCTCCTCGTACTAAATTGGTCATAACTTCTTCTAGAAAAATGATATTCACGAACCGTAAAAAGCCCTGGAAACTAGAAATTTGAGGCTTTCCATCAATATAAAGAAAATTATCTGGATCGTCCTGAGCTGCTCTCAATACTCTGTCCAAGTTGACTGATCTGCACAGACAGATTTGCTGATTTTGGCTTTCAATCCCTCTTTTGCTTCTTTTCTTCTTCTTGGCTCTAAAATACCTACAAAATATATAAACAAAGTAAATAAATATAAAATATCAAGAACTAACAATGAAAATATAAAGAAATTTGATATAAATAATGTATAATTGCGCTCCTATCACTGGTATTTATTCTGGTAGGTGCCTTGTTGCCATTCTCTCTTCTTATCAGTTGGCTACGTAGCAGAGGTTTTACTAGCGGTCTCCTGATGGCTGGCGGAAGGTTGAATGGACTTGGTAGGCGTTGGCGGCGGTGGGGGGTTTCTCCATATGTGATGAATTCTGCCTGTGCATGGATCACAGCCTCGCTCATGACATGGTCATATGCGGCATTTGGATGATTGTAATTGAGATGATAGAGAAATGGTCCCTTGAGGAGTCCTTGCTTGAAGGCTGCCTGTGCTAGTGTCTTGTCAAGATCGCTGCACTAAGATACCGCAGCCCTCTACCTGGTGACGAATGCCTTCAGTGTTTTCGCTGCCCCTTGCTTGAGGTTGAATAGTTGAGTTGTGATGTCCGGCGGCCAATAGGATGAACCGAGAGAGGAAAGTGTTTGATAGTGCGTGGAATGAGTCGATAGAGCCTGGCGGGCATTCGAAGAACCAGCTCATTACCTCACTGTCCAATGTTTCGCTGAATAAGTGGTAGAGGGTGGCATCATCAAATCTCTTATTGTTAGTGACTTTTTGAAGGTGTCCATGTGGATGAAGGGGTCGGACATGCCACTGTAGTGTCTTTGCATGTACTGGTCTGATGGCCTACAGGATCCTGACGGTGAATGGTCCTAGCCTGGATGTAAAGAGCGGATTTGGAGTTTGTGCTAGGGTGCCTACCTCAGACCGGATTAGCTTTTGCTCTAATTGTTGCATCCTTTCCAGCATTAGGGAGGTTGCATCTCCAGCAGGTCTCGCCTGGAGGTTCCGCTGAACCAGCTCCTGCCTGTGGGTAGGTGGATTACCTTCAGTTCTGGCCCTAGTTTCTGGGCGGTTGGTGCTTGGCTGTGATTCCGCCTCCTGCTGCATCATTAGGCGGGGCAGAGGTGGCGGCCCATCACCTCTGGTACGGGTACCATTCCGCCTGTATTGAGTCGACTGTGTCTGGTGCTCTGCGATTGCTCGCAATGTGCTGTGTTAGCATTTTTGTTTCCAACGCCTTTTTTAATTCGTCGAACTTTGACCTCAGCGGGGCCACCTTCTTTTGGGCTTTAGCCTTCTCTATGCGCTCCTTTTTGAGCTCCTTGTTTGATTGGTGGAGGTCTGCCAATGCCAGCTTATACATAGCGGTGAGGTCTCGAACCGGTGGGCAACTGTTGCCCAGCTAGGTCTCCGTCGCAAGGTTTGATGGGGTATTGAATAGTGCACGATTAACGTTTACCATTGGGTCAACGTTAACTGCTAGGTTTGTGGGGTGGGGGTCAGCGAAATGGTCCGCTTGTTGCTGAGCATTTACCCCACTACCGCTAGTCATGGTAGTGGTGGATCACCTTTTCTTCAAGGATTCCCACAGACGGCGCCAATGTTAATGTCTAAAAGTTCAACGGTAGCTAAACCTCGATTAACGCTTATCCGATAAGCGGATCGTTACTTGTGATATTCGGAGCTTCCGTTTACCTGTCAAGTAAACTACAAAAGACATTAGAGGGAGACCGCGTTGGACAGTCTTCTCTTCTCCGATGCCTAAGTTAGTCAATGTATTTGTGTTGACAAGATAGCAGTAGGTAAGTAGTAAATGCATAATTAATGAGGAGGGAGGAGAGAACCTTTTATAGGTGAGGAGGGAACTGATCTTCTCCATATTTTCGATGTGGGACTGTTGTGCTTCAGTCCCTAGCTTCTGGAGCTTTTGATGCTAACTTGGCGCAGAGAGTGGCAGCTCGACAATGGTGATCTAGGGGCAAGCCGGGGTTCAGGCGGTAGCCTGTTTGGCTGTGTTTCCGTAGGTCACACAGTTGGCAGTAGCTGGTACCGCTGGCGGTATCATGAGTGTGGCTCATTATAGCTAATTATGCTTGCAAATGCTCATGTAAGTACACCTTGAAAGCTAGGTTTCTCGCCCCAACGTGCGTTGCCACATACCCTACTATGTAGGGATAGAAGGACTCGTTGCCCCTCCTCGAGGGAGATGCACTTCAACAGGGGGAAAGACCTCCCTTTCTTGTACAACTTGACCTCGCGTACCATGTATAGCGTTGCTCTTCTATGGAGCCTGGTGGCGATAACTTTGTCCGATGGTTCAATGCCCTTGGAGAGATAATCAATGAACGGGTCCATCCACGAGGGTGGTCGCTACTTCTCTGTAAGGAATATTTCCGAGAATGGCTTTTCGATACTCGGCTTTTCCAGGGCTTCCATCTTAAGGCTTTCGATAACTGTCTTTGGCGGGGATGTCGCCAACCGAGCGATAACATCTACCTTAGTGTTCTGTGCTTGGGGAATCAGAGCGATGGTGTGGCTGGTGAGGCATCATTGAAGTAGGGCCTTCGTGAGTGATTGGTAATGAGACAAATATGGTTCCTTGGCCTAGAAAACCATCGACCTAGTTCACGACAAATTGGGAATCATTGAAGATTGCCAAGCTTGTGACTCCCAATTCTTTTGCCAACTGGATGCCAGCTATGAGTACCTCATACTTGGTTGCGTAGTTTGATGCTTTAAACTTGAATTGTAGCACATACTCGTATAAATGTCCCTCTTGGTCTGTCAAGACCACTCCGGCTCCACTAAGCTTACTATTGGAGGATCCATCGACGTGAATAGTCCATGTTGGGGTGGGGCTGGGTTCTGATACAGCCTCGTCTGAGGGCTCGGCGTCCTCTCAAGGTACGAACTCTGCAATGAAAACTGTAGCAGCCTGCCCTTTGATAGCCGTGCACGACGTGTAATGAATGTCAACTCGCCGAGTTCGATAGACTATTTTACTAAGTTTGTTGAGGAATCCGATTTCTGGAAGACCTGCTTCAAAGGCTAGTTGGTCAAGACATGTATAGTGTGCGCTTGGAAATATTGGCGTAGTCACTGGGCGGCTGTGAGGAGTGTAAGGACGAAATTTACGATATCAGAATACCTGGACTCAGCATCTTTGAACCCCTTGCCGGTGTAATAGATTAAGAATTCATTGCTGTTCTCAAGACTGACCAAGGCAACGCTGATCACTGTGACTGATACCGCGAGGTAGATGTACAAGACCTCTCCTGGGATGGGTTTAGAAAAAGTGGGCATGGAGGCCAGGTAATCTCGGAGGCCTTGAAAAGCTTTATCATGCATAGGTCCCCAATTGATTTTCTTGGTGTGGTGAGTTTTAAGGAGCTTGAAGAAGGGAGCGCATTTGTCGGTTAAGCGTGATATGACCCGGGCGAGAGCGACAACCTTCCCAGTGAGGGATTGCACTTCATTCCTTGTTTTTGGCGGTGCCATATCAAGGATGGCCTGTAACTTCTAGGGATTTGCTTTGATGCCTCTCTCACTGACTACAAAGCTCAGGAATTTTTAGCCAAGTATGCCAAACATGCACTTGTCTGGGTTGAGTTGCATATCTTATTAGAGCAAGATGTTGAAGATGATACCCAGGTTCTTGATGTGGTCTTTAATGGTTACGCTCTTGATGGGCATGTCGTCCACGTATACCTCCATTATCTTTCCGATATGATCTACGAACATGGTGTTGACTAGTCTCTGGTACGTGGCCCTGGCGTTCTTTAGACCAAATAGCATTACCTTGTAACAATATAGACCCTTATCGATGGTGAAAGATGTGTGCTCTTAATCAGAAGGTTCCATGGCGTAACCCGAGAAGGCGTCCATGAAGCTAAGAAGCTTGTGACCTGCTGTGGAGTCAACTTGCTGATCAATTCTTGGCAGGGGAAAACTGTCCTTTGGGCAAGCCTTTTTCAGGTTGGTGTAATCGACACACATGCGCCATTTGTCGTTGGGCTTCTTTACCATTACAACGTTGGATAGCCATGTCGGCTAGGATACTTCCCTAACAAATCCGATATACTGGAGTTTCTTGACCTCTACCTAGATGGCTTTGTATTTTTATTCCGTGAAGGCTCTTATTTTCTATCTGGTCGGGGGGACGTCTAGTGAGATTGTGAACTTGTGGGTCAGAAATTCTGGCGATATCCCTGGCATATCGGTGTACGACCTCGGTGTAAGACCATGCAAACACCTCCTGGCGGGTCTTAAGGAAGGCGATTAACTCTGCTTGGAACTGTGGGTCTGTCTTGGACCCAATCTTAACTTTTCTTTCTAGGTGTGTATCAAAAATGGAGACCGATGTAAGATCTTCCAAAGCATCCGGTCTTGGGTGCTTGAGTTTGCTCTTATCTTCCTTCTTTTTGCTGCGAGTATTAGAAGCATCTGGAGCCTCCGCATCTTCCCTACGATCATCAAGCTTGTCAGATAGAGAGGGCAGGTCAGTGGTTAGGAGTACCTCTCGTCTGCCATGCCCCCTCGCGATAGTCAAGGAGTTGCATTGTCTCACCAGTTCCTGATCGCCTCTGATGGTGAGGACGCCCCCTGGGTAGGTATCTTGATCACCAGCATGTGCCTTGCCGCAAAGCATTGGATTCCCTAAATGGTGTATCGCCCTAGGATGATGTTGTCGGAAGAAGGGCAATCGACGATGATAAAATGTGTTGTCACGGTAACGATAGTGCTACCTCCTCCCAGTGTGATCCGCAAAGTGTTGGAACCCAAGGGCTAGGTGATTTCTCCTACAAAGCTGATTAAAGGCTCATGATCTTGGGTGAGTTTCTTCTTATCTCGGTTCAGACCTTAGTAGTAACTGCCAAACATGAAGTTGACCACCGCGCCGCTGTCGACCAGGACCCGATGGCACCGATAATGGTTGATGACCATGGTGATCAAGAATAGGTCGTTATGGTACTTCTTTATAGTGTCCTCGTGGCGACTAAAAGCAATCGAGTCCCATTCCACCTGCGGGGTGTGGTAGCCATGGTTGAGTCCCATCACTTCCTGCCCTCAAAGGCATTGGCGCTTCTATGCATGATGAGTCTCGGGTGCTCTTGGGGCACCTCCATGTATCGTTAGAATTTGTCTGTAGACTTCAATGGCATTGGCTCCCATTACGAGAGTGTGATACTGTGAGAGCTAGCAATCTTGAACGTGGTGCTCAATAGCATTTTTCAGTGCCCAGTAGATATTGGTGGGGTGGACGGGTTCCTCGTGGTATGTACAATATTTTCCATTGCCTCGCGGTTTGGCCTGGCCAGGTTTGCGCCGCGGTGAGCGTGGGATAATGTCTTTGTGGTTATTCCAGATCTCTTCATAGGAAGCCATGAGTGTTGTGTAAATCTTGTATCGGGTTGTCTCGAATTTCTGGTTTTCCCTATGTCAAGTACTGCTGTATAGTGCATCACAATACCGACTGCTTGAGGAGGTGTACTTTGGCTTCTTAGGGCTTTTCCTGTACTGTTTATCCCTTTTATCATTGTAACCTGCTCCCTCACGTGGGGCTCTATCACTGAGTTAGACAGGCTTGTCTCTGTTGGTGTCTTTGTTTCTGCTATCTGTGGTCCCAATGGGGTTGTTGAGTTGAGGTGTATTAACTAGGTGGACGTTGTTGCTGGTGTCGCGACCAAAGGTGTCGTACTTGGCCTGCGCAAAAGCGGTAGCGACATCGAGGTGGCCATCATATGTCGCGGGGGATTGGTGTTAATTTGTAATAGCAAGTATGTGCTTGAATGCCAATGCAGATGCCGCTAGGGCCAAATTGAGGGAACGACACTGCGCAGCTTGCATTTTCCATATGCGGACGAAGTCTGCAATAACTCATTTAGCCACTGCTTAAGCCTAAATAGGTTAGGCGTTGTGCGATAGCCACTACATCACAGAATGAACCTGCGGAGAAATTTTTCCCCGAGTTCTTGGAAGCTATCAATGGAATTAGCAGGGAGGTTAAGAAACCATCGCAATGCCTCGTCCGTTAGGGTTTCCTCAAACACGTGGCAGGCCATTGCGTCCATGTATCGAGTTCCGTATAGTAGGGATTGGAAGACTTCCAAGTGGTGGTATGGGTCTCGGGTTCCATTGTATTTCTCAATCTTAAAGGGTTTGGCCTCCGGTGGGTGCTTCTTGGCCTGTATCTGGGGAGTGGATGGTCTCATCTTTCCCAGGAAGCCAGCCGTAATCGGTTGCCAGCCGGTCCTGCTCTCAGCGCTCTCAATCCACGCTTGCAAGGAGGTGATGGTTTAGCTCATTTGAAGCAACAACCGAGTATTGGGATTAGGTAGGGGTATTTTGGTAGTTGTGGCTTTGTTTATACTTGATGTCCCCTCCATATCAGGTGCCGGCTGAGGTGGTGGCGCTGTGCCGAGTTGATTGGGGAGAAGAAGGGAGTTCAAGTAGATTACTTGTGGTCCAGTAGGTGCTAGTGCTTCTAGGAGTGGGGCCCGTGGGGCTTTCAAAGGTTATGCTTGGTGGTACAAAAGTGCCAGCTAGACCAATGCTTGGGTCTATGGTGAGGACTGCTCCAGGTGTTGGGACACCACCAATCATTGGTATCAGGGTCTCCTGTTGACAGGCCTTATCTAGTGCCTCGTTGTTAGCGACTCTGGTTTGTCATATTTTTGACCTCTCAGCGAGTTGCTGCAGCTGCCACGTGCTCGGTCTCAGCCTGTGCACGTGTTTCCATTAGGTCGCTCATTCATATTTCTAATGCGATGGTTGCATTGGTGGTCATGATTTAGAGTGTCTCGGATTCAGACTTTGGAACTCGAGTGTGTGCTAGACCTCACGAGTTGCTCCCTCGTGGGGTGGATAGTTGTTGTTTGTATCGGCAGTGCTAGTAGCGATTGGCGGTGTGTTGTTCTACCAGCAAGGAGTGAGGGGAGTCCTTCTAGAGCCAAACGTTTCAGCTGTCTCGAGAGGGGTCTGATCCAGCTGAACACAGGATGTCTTGGTCTGCCACTATCGCAATTGATCTCACTTATCTGTAAAATAGACGAAGGTCAAAGGGAAGACCGGGTGTGCCGACCTTGAACGCTCTTATGCTTAAATCAGTATCGTTATAAGATAATGATAATGGAAAGCGATAGTAAATAGTTACCTCTTTGGGTTGTTGGAGATGTCCTTAATGTAGCAGAAATACGGGAGCTTGGTTCCGTTTCTTTCGGTGTGGATCATTTGGGGTTCCCGTTATCGTCCAGAGGGGTATCGGGACCCTCAACTAGGAGCTTTATTTACTTCTATAATGGCTATACGAGTCTTGTGCTTCTTATACTTATTCCTGGGAGGTATATGTATACCAACACTCTCCCTCCACATTTGGGTCATACAGCCATTGACCTCCTACATCATGGTTTTGTTCCAACACCACCACTCTATGACCTTCTTTCTTTAGCTCTCTTGTAGCAACAAGCCCTGAGGGTCCTGCCCCAATTACACACACATTTTTGGATTGGTACTTCTCAGACATCATGGTTATGTCAATGGGTTTTCTTTTGGTGCTATGGATTTTGATTTGGTTGTGTGTGTAATTTTCATGTCGGTGGTAAGGGCTTTTATAGGGGAACCTTGTTCAATCAAGCAGATGGAGCTCTTTAGAAAGAGAATATTACGTTGGTATCTAATCTTTAATATTCTAGAGCATAAACCACCTAATATCGTGATGGGTGGGGTTATTTCCACCATACTAAATGTTTTGTTCACCATGCAATTAAATATTTATCTTGAAACATCTAATTTTACCCTCAAATAATTTAGATTAAAAATAAAAAAAGATATCACCATTGATAATATGAAACTGGAAAAGAAAAAAAGAAAAAAAAAACAAAATACTTGTAACTCCCTGTACTTTGCTCCATAAAACAATTTAGTCCAAAATTTTTAAATAAAATAGTTTAGTCCTTATTCTCTCTAATTCTCAACCAACATGTCCTAAAATGGCTATTATGCCCCTCACTTTTCATTTTTTTTTCTCTCTTTTATTTTTTCTTTTTCTCTCTCTCTCTCTCTCTCTCTCTCTCTCTCTCTCTCTCTCTCTCTCTCTCTCTCTCTTCGGAGGAGGCAACTCTCGCCTACTACAATGTTGCCAAGTCTCTCCACTGCAACAAGGCCAAGACCAATTTCCTAGCGCCGTTGATGAGAGAAAATCTCTCCCTTGACCTCAACGTCTCTTTCGCTGAGTGGGCCTCCCGCTCTAGCTGTCTAGTTGAGTTTCCCCACACCGGAGTCTTGAACAAGGGAGACTCAGTGGACTTCATAGCCCAACAATGCTCAATTCTCTTAAGATCTCCCCTATTTCTTCCCTGCAACATCACTCCAGAACCAAGCCTCAGAAAAAGACCGCTGCAAAATGCAAAAACCCCCAAATCCAAACTCAGGAAGAATTGGGCAAAATACTAGTCCATAACCAGAGCAGTCGGCCACAATTCTCCGAAAGTTGCAGTGAATTGTGGAATTGAAAGAGAGAGCTGAACGATCTAAAAAACCCTTAAACCACCAAATCCAAATCTAGAAGCAACAATGTGGTACACTCTTTGAATCTTTCAATTGGCTCGAAGAAATTGAGTGAAAACAATGTTAGGTCCAGAGAATCTAGGGTTTTGAATAGGAGATGGTGGTGGTGGTGGTGGATGAAGATAAAGATTCCTCCCTATAGAATTTGGGGAAACCTGGGTCTCATGATTGCAGGAAATCGAGTTCTGGGTCAAGAAAAGCTCCAATATTGAACAATGTCAGTGATGGGTTTTAGACTCCTAGATGATCTTCAAGGCTGGGTGGTAAGCAGAATTGTCAACCACAACTAATAAAGCAACTACTGGTAGATCGAAGAGCCAATCCAAAATTTCTTTGGATAAAGAGAAAGGTCTCAAGTGTTCGGAAAGATGGAGCTTGTGTGAATTTAGGCAAAATTGTTTCGAAAAGAGCAAAAGGGTGAGTAAGAAAAGTTTAGTTGGTGGTGTTGAAACAGAGAGGTGGAGATAGGCAGAAAAAAAAATAATAATAAAAAGAGTGTTTTAGGGAATCAAAAATTGAAAGAAAATTGTTGTATATTCTCATTGATAATAGGGGCCTCTTTATATAGAGGATTACAAGATATAGAATCCGAACCATACAAAGAAAGGTAATCATATATTAAATAGGAATATCTAGATCCTTGTAAACCCTATTACCACTAGGTCAAGTAACCTAGAGTTTGGGCCAGACACAGAAATAGGGATTTACTTGAACACTCCCCCTTGTGTCGCCCTAACGTGGTGCTTCTCTCGTTGCCTCGCTAAAAACCTTGCCGAGTAACAAAAATCTAGTGGGACAAAAATAACCTCGGTCGCAAGGGAAAAGAGCACAATACATCCTTCACGTTTCGAGACCATACATGTAGACACCTCCCCCTAATGTCTGCATCTCCCCCTGATGACTACGGTCATTAGAGTTCGGATAACTTCTGCAAATGATGCTACCAACATGTTTCTCGAAAGTGGAATTTAGGTAATGACTTAGTGAGCAAGTCTGTCATACTGTCTCCAGATGGAACCTAGTTCACTTTGATATTGAGGAGAGTATGTTGTTGCTGATTATCCTTGGTGTTATCGCTTTAGATGTAGCCTTACTTCATTCGATCAAAACAAGCAGCATTATCATAAATGCTCGTAGGCTCATCTGTGGTAGACTTCAAAGCACAATTGTTCGAACATGTGTAATCATGGATCCAATCCATAAACATTCACGAACCACTTCATGAAGAGCAATGATCTCTGCATTGTTCGAAGATATAGAGACTAGGGTCTGTTCTATAGACCTCCAAGATATCATAGTCTTTACCCATGGTGAACACTTAACCAGTTTAGGAATGAACTTTGTGTGGGTCAGAGAGATACCCACATTAGCAAAACCTTCCAAAACGCTTATCGTTTTAGGATGGGGATAGTGGACGCAAGCTAGTGTTGGCATCATTCCTGGTGTGTGATGGGTCTAAATCCATCATCTCTCTGTTGGGATATATAGAACAAGCCCATATCAATCATACATCTCAAGTATTGAAATATATCCTTTACACCAATCCAATGGCATTGCGTTGGTGCGAAGCTATATCTAGCTAACAAGTTCATGGCAAATGAGATGTCCTGTCTTGTAGATTGAGCTAAGTACAATAATGCGCCTATCCTACTTAAGTAACACACTTTTGTCACTAGCACATCTTCGTCCTCATCCGTTGGGTGAAGAAGATCGTTTTAAGGATCAAGACTACAGACGATCATGGGTGTGCTTGAAGGCTTGATCTTGTCAAAATGCCTAAGCATCTATCGACACGATGTTCAAGTTCCAAACTGAGACATAACCGTGTTCTCCCATAAATCCTTCATCTCAAACTCGTATTTTAAGTGTTCAGCGGTTTCCCTTAACTCTTTAAGGGCTTCCAATGAATATCATGTCCAACATGAACCGTGATAGAATCTGAAACTTGTTATGGAAACGAGTGGGCATATCTATTTCCAATCAAGTAGTCACTTAGTGAGCGTTTCAACCTCTTTGTAAAACGCGCTTCGTGGTCTAGAGCCACTTGACTTAGGTAAATTAAGTTCACCATGGACCTTCATAAATATTCTGTATCTAGATCCCCATGAGATACATAGTGACCACTTTCGTAAGCTGCATGATCAACTATTTGGAAACTACCAAACTGACAGGGTAGTGGAGTGCAATGACATCCATTACAAGAGAATATATCTCATCGTAGTCGATTCGGGGGCATTTTGTGAGAAGCCTTGCGCCATAAGGCGAGATTACCATCTCTTTTTCTCATCACGCTTTCTAATGAAGACCCATTAGTCAATAGGTTTTATGTTAGGAGGTGTTGGCATCACTGGCTCAAAAACCTTCCTCTTCTTTAGAGAATCCAACTTAACTTGGATCACATCTTTCCATTTAGGCAAAATTTCTCTACGTTGGCATTCATTCATCAACGGAGCATGGTTCGATATCATCTGACTCAACAAACTCATGTGCAACGAAATTCGCAACTACATCATCAGTTATGATGGAGTTTCTATCCTACGTCTCATGTACACTAGTTTAATGTTCATATAGCTCTATATTCTCAGGAATAGGTTTTGACGTTGAGGCGTCCCCCAACGATAACCATAACCCGGAAGATTCTTACGAGACAGATTTTGAGTCTTGCTGATCAAAGGATTGAAATGTGCCAAAGTATCCTTCGAACCCACGAGCCTCCCACGCATCCTAGCTGGGGCCATGGCCTATAATGATAGAGTGCCACTCTCTTTGGCGTTGGCTTCATGCCTATCTTCATGTAGGGTGGTGCTACATCCTCTTGTAGGAATGTCCTTCCTTGCAGGCTTGTTTGCAGCATATTTGTGTGATCTCATCACTTTAATGGGGATCGAGATGACACATAATGGGGACAAACTATGACAATTCATGTTGTTCCTGCTGAACATTTGTATTCTTATCTCCCACTAACGATAGGAAGACTGTCTCATCAAAGTGACATCCAAAAATCTAGCGGTAAGAAGATCGCCTAGCAAGGGCATTATGTGGCGAACGATTGTTGGAATCTCAAATCCAACGTAGTGGCCCATTCGTCTGTAAAGACCTATCATAGTACGCTGTGGCGGTGCAATTGGCACATAAATGGCTCACTCAAATGTGCGCAAGTACAATACTCGTACCCAGTCACTAGTTGTAGCGGATAGGTAGATTGAGTGGCGGTAGGTCGTAGACGAATTAGCAAAGCTGCATGCGATATTGCATCACCCCAAGAGGATGTAAGGAGATTGGTGTGCATTACCAATGTCCGGACTACCATCGTAGTCATTTCCACGAGACCATTTGGGTGTGTTCATGGGAATATAATGTCCAACATCAGTCCGAATGTAATAACCATCGAAAGTTTTCGATGTAAACTCTCTAGCATCGTCAAGTCCAATTGACAGGATAGGATGATCCGGGAGTGAGCCCATTGTTGAATGATATGTGCTAGGAGTGTAGCATAAGCAGTATTACAAGTTGACAATGGCACAGCACATGAGCAGTGTGTTTCCGTGTCAACCAACATCATGAGATATTTAAACGTCCGCAAGTTGGTTGAATCAGTCCACAGAATCCCCACGGATTCTATGTAAGAACAAAAAGAGTATTTTCATATCCTTTGCATAGGATGGTCTCAGTCCTAATTTTCCTAATTAACGGGCTTTTTAAAACGAGCGAGAGGCTTTAGAAGCAACCAATGAGAATTTTTGTTAGGCCTGAGTGTCTGAAATACTATTTGAAGCAAGTTGGTGATTGCAGCATTACTTGGGGCGCCATCACCATAATGGACGCCATCCATGCCGTCATGGATAGGGACTACACCAGCCCTAGACTGGTGGTGGACTGAGGCGATGCCCTAGGCAGCAGCGTCTGTCACACTTAGTCCAGGAATCAACTTTTGATTCATGCTTCATTTCGCTTGAGAGAAAGGATGTCCATGTGAAGTCTTTAGTGGATGGATCATCATATCATGACCAGGATGACCTATCCTATCGTGACAAAGCCAATATGTGTCTAAATCCAAGAGATCTTCTCTCATAACTTCATTGGATTTAATAGCTCGAATAGTGACATAAAGTCTACTAGAGAGACACATTAACTTCTCTAAGATGCGCCTTTGTTTGAAATCATTAGAGGCATTGGAAAGGAACTCATTTCCACTCTCTACATGCCTTTTTGCATGGAATCCGTTGGCTGTTCATAGGTGCGATTTTCCCTAGGAGCGTAGAGAGTTTATGTGACAATAATCAAGGTGCCATTTGGCAAAGGGAACTTGGGCTATTCCATGTCCTTGAATTAATGCTGATGGCCTAGCCATCGTAGTCACAAAGTCATATGCTCAAAATCAAAATGGAGTCATAATGAAAAGAACTCAAAATTTTATTCATAAGCCAACGGAATTACATCATTGTCTCTTTTACCAAAGAAAATCTAATCCAAAATGCTAGCTAATGCAAAACAATGGTAGTCATCTAACTTCTTTCGGTAATTCCAAAATAAATGTGACCAAGTGAGTAGAGAGATGTCGGTGGAGCAAGGCTCGCTTAAGTACCACTAATCTCATAACCTTCCTAGACGTCACACTTACTTTGGGTGAGCCTACTTTGAAGAGAGACTAAACCATTGGCATCTACTAAAAAATATATGGCAATTGCCTATTACATCTCTTGGAAAAATAAATACTTAGACAGAAGTGGCCATCTATTGATCCCAGCCAGATTTGTAGTCTTCACTTTAGATCATCTTCTTGATCTTCTTGTTCCACATAGTGAGCATCTCTTGCTTCACAATATGTTTTATAGGCGGTGACATTTCTTCACGAGCTCTACAAATGTGTGTCCAATGACCGGATACTCCACATTGAGAACATACATCTCTTCACTCAGACTCCATTGATTGAGGAGCTTTGAAAGCGTCATTTAGATGGCTCTTATTGTTGGTGGCGTCACCAACATGGCCAGAGGCGTTGCCTCTCTCTCTCTTTCCATGTTGACCTCTTCGGTTCTGTGTTCGCCTATTTTTGCTATTACATTCCTAAGTAAAATGATTATATGGACCAGAACGTCAAGAAGTATCCCCAAGATTAGGGTTTCGCTCTTGGCGCCTTCTCTTAGGGGCGTAACTATAATTGGATTCTGGAATATGCTCTATTTCCACGAATCTCGAATTATAGTTCTTCACAAGGATGTCGTCATGCTTTTTAGCGACATTCATAGCTCCAATGAGCTCATGAAACCTTGTGATCCGTCCTGCAGTAACATCAATTTGATAGTTCTTAGCAACCATCAATGTAGAGATAGGGAAGGTAGAGAGAGTCTTCTCAATCAACATCGCATTTGTGATCTCTTTACCACAGATGTTACACCCCGTATCCAATTACTTTTTTTCCCGAGTCTAAAGGAATTATTATACGTTTTACTGTCTTTGATTTCAGTTTTTATCAATTAAGGGGTTGCTAGAAGTTGACATTTTATGGGTTAACAATTTGAGAAAATTTCCTTCATGTAAGTTGTAGATGACGTTAAACTGAGTCCGTGGACATGTGGTACACTTAAATCGGAGTTCGTATGTGAAAGTTATAGCTTAAAATGTGGAAGTTAGTATTCATGGTAATAAAAATATATATATGGAAAGTTACCACTGTAGGTTTCCATTTTCGGAAACCCACGGTAACTCTCTCTCTCCTCTCCCCCGACCTCTTCCTCATTTCACCGATTTCTTCTTCCTCCGATTTCTCCCTTTTCCGGCCGACCCACTACGGAATCCGGGCACCGGCAAGCTCGTCGCCTACTCCTTGTCACGCCTATGGCGGTGTTTTGCGGTGGCTTGATCGGAGGAGCTCGGATTTGAGCCGTGAAGTTCACGGTAGCAGTTTGGGAATTTTGTCAATTTCTGGCAATTCCGGCAGTCTCCGGCCACCAAACTGGGATCGAAGGTGGGGTTTTCGTCAATGATCATTTTCCCCCTAGTCTCAAGTCACGATTTGCAGTGTGGAGGGAGAATCGAGCAAAACCCGATCCTAGGGTTTTGAATTTTCTGGAAATTTTTCACCGGCCGAATTAGAGCTCTTCAAGGTAAAATTGGAATGTGTTGTAGTTGAGAAAATTGTTGGGTCTGTTGAGTAGGTGGTGCTGCCAAAATTTGGTGGCCATTGGTGGTGGTTGCCGGTGGCTCGTGGGCCCCACGCGCGGCCACTGTGGGTGGCGCGTAGAGCTGCGTTTTAATTACCATTTTGGTTCCATAAATCCTTTAATGATTGTAGAATTTTATACATGAAGTTTGGTAGAAATTGGAGGAATTACGAATTGAACATGAATTGTTAATTGTTGATTTATGTGAATTCGATCGCCGAATTTCTTTCGAATTCACTTTAGAATTTAGTTATCGATGACTGAATATTATTGGAGAATTACGGATGGATTCGATGTGGATTAAGGAGTTGGATTTTGAAGGGGGACGTTCTGAATTTCAATTTCTAATTATCGTAAAGTTAATTTCCGTCCTGTAAATATATGTTTACGAGTGCTATTCGTACAGGACGAGAGGAGTCATCATACGAGGAAAATACTGAGCGACATCAGGATTGACCATATACTGTGAGTGGACTTTTATTTTCAAAGAATGATGCATGCATTTATTTATTTGTTTCTGAAATGATAATTTGTTTATCGTATTACTTTCTCGAGCATATGGTTATTTTCGGAAATGGTTTTGGATATTTGATTATTTGGAGATTTTATGGCGTGCGGGGTCACGTCATTGGATTATGCTTATTTTCTCTTATTTATTTTTGAATTTCAGTTTATCTTGGCATGTGGGACACGTCATGGGAATTCTTTTGCCAGAGTTGGGGAAGCCTTATGTATTTATGATTTTACTGTGGTTTTCGGATTTTCTTTTGCCATACTTTGGGTGACTTATCATTGCTAGCTTTGATCTTCCTCCTTTGTGGCGAGGTGATGGGATCACCGAAGCCCTCTGCCTTTGTGGCGCTGGTTACTGTCTCTGTGACAGTAATTATGAAGCCCAGTATCATATCGCTACACTTAGTGGCGTAAGGCTATATTACGGGAGTAATGGGAGTACTTTAGCCTGGGAGGCTATCACCCGAGCTTGGGAGGCTCACTCGTATGGCTATCGTCTTCCCCTACTCACTTTACTATTTTTGACAAGCGGGGATAGTTCGATTTCCGTTTAACCAGCGGTGCTGGTCTTATTTTCTTGAGTACCGGAGTTTCAATCTTTCATTTAGTTTGTGACTAGTGGGGCTAGTCGGTTTTTCTTGTACAAAACTTCTCTTGTTTTTTATTCCTTAAACATTGCATGCATCGGGAGTTTATAGAGAAATAAATGGGAAAAGTATAAAATTCCTTTTGTTTAAAATTGTTTATTTTTGTCCACTCACGCTAACGTGTTTTAAATTACTTTTCCCCTGGGCCCTTCGGTTTCAAATGCCCAGTTTACAGAATTGCTGCTCGGCGTTCAGCAGTGAGCCATAGTGACCGCATCCGCTTCCGTCATCACATTCCGTAGGTTACCTGTTTAACCTACTGTACTCTATGTTAATTTACATTCCTAGAATTGCTCTGATTACTATGGGATTTGTGACCCAGACTTGTAAGAATTATATTTGAGGTCTACGACCTAACTTTGGTGAATTGTAGTATTTTTAATCTTGGAGTTTCTTAGTCTTGGAGTTTATGGTATACTATTATTATCTTTGAGTTTGAGTTGGTCATTTTATGGGAGCAGGGTGGCTCCAGGAGTATGTGGTTGGATTATTAGAAGTGAAATTTGTTTTCTACAGGTTTTTGGGTTGTCCATTTCTAAAGGAGGTTATGCCGAAATTTTTGGTAAACCTTCTTTAAAAGTGGGTCCCGCAGGGCCGCTTAGGATTTCAGGGTGGGATTTGGGGCGGGCCTTGTCAACAGAATTCCATTAAGGATTTAATGCGAAGTGCTTCCAAGTTGTAGCCAAGAACCGACTTGAAATCATAGAAGCGGAGGCTGTGCCTTCTCACTTCTAGGTCAGGAAGTAGGGAGTCATAGACGTTGCCAAATCTTTCTTCGAGTGAGACTCATAGCCTTCTGGGGTCTTCTTCATTTATACTCTCGTACTGGAGCTAATCATCCATATCACGAGTCATTAGGATGATAACTTTCACCTTATTTGCCTCTAAGGCTGCTATATTTGCTTCCAAAGCTTGAGCTTGTTCAACAGTTATCACGTCCTAGCTAGGCTCCAGAATCATATCCAGGATTCTATCGGCCTTGAGATGTTGGCAGACATCACGAACCCACCTGTGATATCCAAAGCTAGTTGTTCTAGATGGAGCAAAATCCAATTTGTTCAGGTAACTCATCCTGAAAGAGAACAAGAAATTAGGGTTAGTTTCGAAGCGTAAAAGGATACCACGAAAACATAAAAAATTTCTGAGTGTCGTCGCTCCCAAGAAATTAAGAATTTCCAAGCATGCTTCCAAGAAATTAGGATTTCTGAGCATTGTCGCTTCCAAGAAATCCAATTCCAAGAGGTATTGGATTAGATCGAAACAATGATGTGTGTGGTCGATCGTTTTCTTCTCAACAAACTCTAATTTTGGAGGACTCTACAAGCTCCAAGCTTGGAGTGAGCACGAACCCCCACAGTTTGGCTTTTGGTCTCCCCTAGGAAGAAGAAAGGGGGGTAGAAGAAGAGAGTTTGCAAGTCCCTGAGAAAAGAAGAAAAGAATGAAAAAAAAAGTTCAAAAACGGGAACTTTTAGCAAAAATTTACCTTGAAAAGTGGCAGGAAATTTTGACTAGAAAAGTTATTGTAGACGGCCAAAAAGGGTCACCGGAGGTCGACGGAAAAGTGGCCAAAGCTAGGCAGGGTAGTTGTGGAGACTTGCGGGGATGCTGCAGGGCTTGTGCAGGTCTGCTGTAGGGGGCTTGCGGGGCTGGTGCACAAGCTGTCAGTAGATCTCGATAGACGCGCGGCAGCTACTTGGTAGATTTCGGCAGGTGTCGCGCAGGCTCTCGACAGGTGTTGCGGGGCTATCGACACCTCTCAATAAGTATGCGCAGGGCTCTCGGCAGGTGTTGCGGGGCTGTCGGTAGGTGTCGGCAGGACTCGGCAGAAGGCTCGCAAGGGCTCTCGGCAGATGCAGGCACAAGACTCGGTAAGTGCAGGCACAGGGCTCGGCAGATCTCGACAGATGAACAAGGGCAGGCTCAAGGCAGGCACAAGGCAGGGGCAGGTTCAGATTTTCCGACGGCTGGTTCAAGGGTTTTCCGGGCAGTTCCGATGGTTCAGCCGCAGGTTCTGGGCTCCTTGGGACTAGGGCTTCGATATGTGGGGTGGTAGTTGCAGGATTTTGAGGGTTACAAAATTAGGGTTTTCAGGGTTAGGGTTTCGTGCTGATAACGTGTTTTAGGGAGTCAGAAATTAAGAGAAAATTGTTGTCTATTCTCATTGATAATAGGGGCCTCTTTATATAGAGGATTACAAGGTATAGAATCCGAACCATACAAGAAAAGGTAATCATACATTAAATAGGAATATCTATATCCTTCTAAACCCTATTACCACTAAGTCAAGTAACCTAGTGTTTGGGCCAGACACACAAATAGGGATTTACTTGAACAAAGAGAAAAAAAAAAAAGTGAGGGGTATAATAGTCATTTTAGGACCTGTTGTGTGAGAATTAGAGAGAATAAGGACTAAACTGTTTAATTAAAAAATTTGGACTAAACTATTTTATGGAGCAAAGTACAAGGAGTAACAAGTATTTAGTCCAAAAAAAAAATAAGCACACCATCATGTTGCAATCCCATGCCTTCTAGTTTCTTTTTACTCTTTTGATTTTTTCCCTCTTCTCTATTTTCTCCACCTTCTCCCTTCATTAGTTATTGTGAGGTAGAATCACATGAAGTAGAACAAAGTAATACTAAAGAACAATTATTTTCACTTGTTGCTATAGTATGAAAATTTCGTCTAACTAATTATTTGGTAGGCTAGCGATGAAGAAGTTGAGATGATAATTTATTTATTTTTTTGTACAGAAAGCTGAGATGATAAAATGAATGTCTGTTGGGTAAACTTTTATTTGTCGATAAAATTGATTTCTCATTTTCATTGTTTTTTTGTTATTAATTGTAGTTAAGGAAATTTTGAAATTTTAAGGAAGAACTTTGGTTATAGGGTGACCATAGTGTTTAGTAGGGTGAAAATAACCGCACTCTATCGCGATTATGGATGTAATTGGGGGGGGGGGGGGTCACTAAAATTGACTTTTCATACGTAAGGAATTTGAGGAAACTTCCTTCCTGAAAGTTGTAGACCTCATCGATACGAGTGCGTGCTTATGCGGAATGCAAGAATCGGAGTTCGTATGAAGAAGTTATCGCGTTTGGGAATGTTTCCATTTTGGGTATATATATAAATGGAAAGTTTCCAAATTTAGGGTTTCCATTTCTGTCAGCCATTTTCTTCCTCTTCTCCTTCATTCTCATTCTCTCTCTCTCTCTCTCTCGGCCGAAATGAGCTCAAAACATAGCAATTCTTCACCAGCCGATCTCTTCCTCCTCAGGCCACCTCAAGAAGTCGGACCACCTCCATTAGCTTCGGTTTGACCTTGCACAGCTGCCAGTGGCAGTCTTGCTCCGCGACACGGCCGGAAGCGGCGGCGGTGAACTCGGCTCCGTTTTGATCCTATTTCGAGTCGATCTCGATATCTCAAGCTACAGGCCACCAATTCTCTTGATTTTTGGCTCATTAGACTCGCCTTAACTTCTTGAACAAGCACCAAGAAGGACCGGACTTGGGTAGATCGATTTCACGTTCTTCCATGCTCAACCCTTCTAGATCGAAAAACAACCTTTCGATCCAGATATCTCAAGTTATAGACCACTATTCCTTGTGATTCTTGGCCTGGTGAACTCGCCTTGAGTTTCTAAACAAGTAACCAGAAGGGATCGAGGAGAGTAGTGGAATTTTTTTACGACTAACTAGAGCTCGCCGGTTTCTGGAAAATTTCCGGCCAAACCGGAATGTTCTAGGTAATTTTCGACCACTTCTTTCATTTCATACTTCATGCCAGTTAAGAAAGTTGTTCAAATCGATGAAACGAGGAGGAACAGCCTGGCCTCGACGCCGTTTGCGGTGGTCGGCAGCAGCCCTGCCTCTCACTCCGGCGGCAATTTCCAGCCACTTTCGGTCACCCCAGGGGCAGTTTCTGCCCATTTTTATGTTCTACATGTCTATACGATCATTTCGTTTTATAGCATGTAAATTTTGGAGATTGTATGATTAAGTTATGAATTTTACAATTTCAATTTATTTTGATCGTTTGATTTGTGATCTGTGAAGATCGGATCGTCCAATCGACTTGTAGTTTTGATATGATGATCGTGGGACTGTCCCGATGACTTTGTGTGGTCACGGGTGAAGATCTGACCGTTGGATCTTCATATAAGTGAGTTTTTGAATTGTACGCTAAGTTAATTATCGTATTTGGTTAGGTGATTGACGGTTTGAGTTGGTGGATGATTGTGAACCGTATTTTAAGCTGTTGAGAAGACGCACAGGGATTGGAGGTGAGTAAATCTCACATGGTTCATTTACGAACCGAATTTCCTTATTGCACAATTAATTGTTATGTGTGAGAAAATGGTTTTACGAAAATGAGATTTAAAGTATTTAAGAAAATGAATTTCTTGGTTTTACTATGTGTAAACTATAGTTGGTATTAGTGGTCATTCCTGAGTGGATAATTACGTATATGTATATATATATATATATATATTTACGTGATTTTATACAGAATAATGTGACATTGAAATATGTGGTTTTTGATGATTTCGTTTATATACTTGATTGAAAGATTTATTTGCCATGAATATTATGATAATTGGTACTGTTGTGAGCATGATTTAGGTGGAGACGTGATATTGTGAATCAGGTGGGATTATGTTTATATTTTGTTCTGCGGACTGAAATATCCAAAGTTCGATGGTTATAATAACCAGAGTGTTTTGTTCTAAGGGCAGAAATGTTCAAAGTTCGACGGTTATCATTGTGATAAACGAAGTATTTTTGTTCTGCGGGCAGAAATGCCCAAAGTTCAACGGTTATAGTATTAACCGAAGTATAACAGATGCTTGCACCTAGGCCAAGGTGACAAGTAACGATTCAGATAGAGATCTAGTCTGTTGTGGGAGTACGGTCATGGTGGTAACTAGGTTATTGCATTGTGAGTACTTTGTGCCACGTGAGTTGGGTTGGTGATTATATTGTTAGGGTTGTTGTGTGTGTTCGGTTTGTTGGATTGATTTACTTGAATTAAAAGAATGTGATTTATTAAATCAACCTTTCATTTCTTATTTACTCACGAGCTTTGCAAAAAGCTTACCGGGTTTTATGTTTGCAATCCCGGTACACTATTCAAATAGTGTAGCGGATAACCCTACAGGCCAGGAGTATCAGGGTGGAGATAGAGCGGAGTAGGACATCGGTGTTAAGTGCTGCACTTAACCTATTTTGGTGTGTTGTAGACTCTTTCAGACTTACATTTTATCTTTGTTGGTATTGTATTAATTGGCTCGGGAGATAGTTTGCTACGAGGTTTGTATTATAGTTTGTGAGGCGTTGGTTATGAAAAAAAAAATTCAGGACGTTATTTGTATTGGTAATTATTCATGTTTCAGATTTTGAATTTGTTATTCAAAATTAGGGACGTGACAGTTTGGTATCAGAGTGTAAGTTACATATTCAGTGATGTGTCAATACTTTCAGAGTGATGGCCCGTCTGCAGCGGATCCCCATCGTATGCTCTTCAGTATTGACAAAGTCATTGGGTATGTGAGAGCGTTAGATGTCATCTAGGGCGTTAAGTCATATTAGGAGTTACGAAATACCCTCAGTGTGTTAGTATTTTGGTTAATATGTACTTGTATTGACTTATGCTATGTTTAAGTGTTATACAAGTTTTAACCACGTATTGCTATGCTTCCGAGGTAATGGACAAATTGGGAAGCATAACTAGGGGTCGAGGTAGACCCAGAGGTAGAGGCAGAGGTCAAGGTAGGGGCAAGATTCCTCATGTTGAAGTATATGAGGAAGAGATAGAGGCGCCTTTTGTTGAGCAGCCTGCCCCACTAGCAGCGGATTTGGTGGATGTTACACGCCTGGCAAGATTGGCCAAGGAGATTTCTAGGCTGGGAGCTATCCCTTTTAAAGGGGGTACAGATCATTTGGAGGCTGATCAATGGATCAAGAATATGCAGAACTATTTAAGAATGGTCATCTGTACTGTTGTTGAGAAAAGAGAGATTACCACCTTCATGTTGCAAGATGAGGCATGAGTTTGGTGGGAGTATGTTGAGAGGACTGAGGATGTGACTGGCATGTCCGGGGCGGAATTTGAGAGGCGTTTCAGGGAGAAGTACTTCCCCATAGTGGTAATAGAACAATTAGAAAAGGAGTTTCTTGATATAACTCAGGGAATGGTGACCGTCAGGGACTATGAGGCAGAGCTCTCTCGGATGTATCACTTTGTGTGACCATGGGACGCACAAAGGTTAACTATGCATTTCCAGCGAGGGCTGAATGATTATCTGCAGATTACTGTGGCATCGTTTGAGTTGCCTACGATGGCTCAGATAGTAGCTAAGGCAATGTTACTAGAACGGAAGAACCCGCCTCGCCAGAATGATCAGACAGCTGAGAGAGATTCCCTGGAAAAAGGGAAGGCCATTGCAAGGAGCAGCAGTTTAAGAGATTACGAAGGTGGGTCCTGGAAGAGGCAGAGGACTTTTCAGCAGGCTTTTGCTGGAGTAGCCGTTGAACCTATTAGGGCTATACCTATTAGGAAGGTTGTGCCCTTAACCTTTCATAAGTGCAGGGAGGTGGGCCATTTGGCAAAGTAGTGTGTGAGGCCGAAGACTAAGTCATGTTATAATTGCGGGCAGGTAGGACATTTGGCCAATGAGTGTACCCGGCCTCGAGGTATGAGACAGAGAGATCAGTAGAGACAGCAGACTCAGGGGTAGCCCAGGGTCCTTTCTATTTTGTCAGCAAAATGCGGGAGTACAAGGCACCTTATCAACTTTAAAATTTTATTACTAGGGCGAAGTGTGATAGTAGAGTACCTCAATTCTTTATGATTGTGTGGTGATGGGTTTTTCCCTGATGTCTACAGTTAGACTTATGCATGTGACTTCCTTTTGTGGAGTGGTGCATCTCTATTATTGTACAATGGTGATTTCTATGATTTACATTTGAGTTGTGGAATGCCCTGTGGTGATGATGTGTAGTGATGCAGCATGCAGAATTGTTGCTATGGTGATTCACTGTAATGTTGTGTGCGTAATGAAATGCCTGTGTAGCAGCCTTTGTGGCAGTGCTTGTGTAGCAGCCTTTGTGGCAGTGCTTGTGTAGTAGCCTGTGTGGCAGTGCTTTGTACTTTTGTGGTAGTACTGGGTGGTGGTCTGTGTGACAATGATTATGTGTGTAATGTTATGTGTTGACTTATGTGTGAGTATGGTCATTGTTGTGGTAATAGAGGATCTATACCACTTTGATTGTTACTACAATGACAGGTGATAATTCGTGTGCGGGTTAGGAGGGGCCAGACCTTAGCTTGATTTTCTGTCCCAGGATGGGTACATACTTATCGAGTTGTGATTTGGTGAAACCAATTCCTTGTGATTTGGAATGGTTTCACTGTGGCAAATTTATGTGTTGATTGAGTGATTGAAATGAAGTTTTTGTTTTCAATTCTTGTAATGCTGGGGTTGTATGATTGGCGAGGTGATGCAGATACTATTGTGAGGACAGGATTCTGGAATGTTGTTTTGTCAGTGTGATGTGCTGCAATTGCAGAGTTTTGATTCATGAAATGATTGATTCACCACCAGGTGGAGTGGTAGAGTGTCGTAGTGTGGTGATGCTTGGTATTGTATCTGTATCAGTTGGTTGACCTAGACATGTCTTACTTCGAGGATTTAATACTGTTCTAGAAGCTACAAGGAATTACTTGAACTGCGAGTGCAGCATGTTATCCGTAGATTGTTGGATGGTTTGAATGAGTGAATCAAGTGATGGAGTGCAGCATGCTATCCGTAGTGTCAGAGTTTGCTGATGTGTTCCAGGAGATACCAGGGTTGCCTCCGAAAAGGGTAATGGACTTCTCCATTGACGTGATGCCAAGTATTGCACCTGTATTGATGGCACCTTATTGGAGCTGAGTAAATCTCACATGGTTAATTTACGAACCAAATTTCCTTATTGCACAATTAATTGTTATGTGTGAGAAAATGGTTTTAAGAAAATGAGATTTAAAGTATTTAAGAAAATGAATTTCTTGGTTTTACTATGTGTAAACTATAGTTGGTATTAGTGGTCATTCCTGAGTGGATAATTACGTATATGTATATATATATATATTTACGTGATTTTATACGGAATTGTGTGACATTGAAATATGTGGTTTTTTGATGATTTCGTTTATATACTTAAATGAAAGATTTATTTGCCATGAATATTATGATAATTGGTATTGTTGTGAGCATGATTTAGGTGGAGACGTGATATTGTGAATCGGGTGGGATTTTGTTTATATTTTGTTATGCGGACTGAAATGTCTAAAGTTCGATCGTTATAATAACCAGAGTGTTTTGTTCTGAGGGTAGAAATGTCCAAAGTTCGACGGTTATCATTGTGATAAACGAAGTATTTTTGCTCTGCGGGCATAAATGCCCAAAGTTCGATGGTTATAGTATTAACCGAAGTATATCGAATGCTTGCACCTAGGCCAAGGTCACAACTAATGATTCAGATAGAGCTCTAGTATGTTGTGGGAGTACGGTCATGGTGGTAACTAGGTTATTGCATTTTGAGTACTTTGTGCCACGTGAGTTGGGTTGGTGATTAAATTGTTGGGGTTGTTGTGTGTGTTCGAATTGTTGGATTGATTTACTTGAATTAAAAGAATGTGATTTATTAAATCAACCGTTCATTTCTTATTTACTCACGAGCTTTGCAAAAACCTTACTGAGTTTTGTGTTTGCAATCCTGGTACACTATTCAAACGGTGTAGCGGACAACCCTGCAGGTCAGGAGTATCAGGGTGGAGATCGAGCGGAGTAGGACATCGGTTTTAAGTGCTGCACTTAACATATTTTGGCGTGTTGTAGACTCTTTCAGACTTAACATTTTATCTTTGTTGGTATTGTATTAATTGGCTCGAGAGATAGTTTGCTACAAGGTTTGTATTATGGTTTGTGAGACGTTGATTAAGAAAAAAAAAAATCAGCACGTTATTTGTATTGGCTATTATTCATGTTTCGGATTTTAAATTTGTTATTCAAAATTCGGGGTGTGACACATACATTAGAAAAACAAAAGTAGAACTATGAAATTGGAAACATATGTATAAAAATTGATATGTGAGAATGGATGCGGTTGGGCCGGCCCTGAGGCGACCGTCTCTGGCCACCAGCTCCGGGGGGCCACGGAGGATTTCGTTGTGTGTATATATATGTATATTTATTTTATTTTTTATTTTTTGAGTCAATCCCATGGGAGAAAATAGTATATTCATCACAAGCCAGAATAAGCCATTATATACCATTCCGCTATTATTTAAGGACATAGACAGACAAGAAGATAGTGGTAGTACCCATAAGTGGTACATAGAAATAGACATACTCATTATACATTCAAATACATAGAGGTAGCGGAGACTCTCCTTTGGTACTACTTCATAGACGCTAGATATACATAGAATGCACATCGGTACTTATTAGCTTCCTAAAGACAAGGAATTTATAGTAATTAGATTAGACTTCATAAAGAGTTACAAGGTATATTCTATTGATATATTGAATAGTGATAACTGGATTAACTGCATGTCACTTTCTATGGCACGACACAACTACGTCATGTAATATACCCAAAAAGATGAGGTAGGGTATATATGTGGTACGCAAAAAGGATAACCTAGCATTACTTTAGATTTTGTACTCTAACCCTCTAAAATTCAAACATGAATCACAATCATGGCTTGCTGAATTCAAAATTATGCACAAGTTTACCAAACTTCCAATTCTGCAATGTTCGACTCAGGGGCGGCCCTGAACATGTTCATGTGGTGTGGTCACACTTAACCACGGGTTTTCGGAGGCCTCCGAGTTTTGAAATTTGAATATATATATGTTTGTCCAAACAAATATATTGCGCGCGCAGTGCTTTCGCTCGGTAAAATTCTGTCTTTTCTTCCTTTTTGTTTTTTTAAGTAGGTCGGTTACTGAAACAACGGTTTGTCTACGGCAAACTATCCTCCTCCAAAACTTTGTTCCTACTTTTCTCTAAATCTCATAAAGTATTTCATATATATTCTTCGATCCACCATGTTTATTTTAAAATTTTCATTCTTGTTTAATTTACGATTGTTCTTTTCTTTTTTTTTTCGGCATGTAATTGTTGATCTATTGAATTGTGAAATTTATTATCATTATAAATGTATTTGGAGCTATAATCTCGTGTTTGACATTATTCAAGACTTTCTTAGTTATCTTGCTCCTTCAAGGATAATTTTTATTTGTTGAATGATTTTGTCATAATAGTTGCTTTGTTATATCGTTTTTTTTTTAACTCATTATGCAATGAACATAAAACCATGATCAAATTTTTGCATTAGGCCTCTGAGTTCTCAGGACCGGCTTTTAAGGACTCATGTTACTACTTTGAGGACTCATGTTACCACTTTGAGGACTAATATGATAAACTACGAAAATTTGCCACTTTAAGGACTCATGTTACCACTTTGAAGACTAATATTACTATTTTAAGGACTCATATGGTAACTAAGAAAATTTACCACTTTAAGGACTCATGTTACTACTTTATGGACTAATATTACTATTTTGAGGATTCATTTTACCACTTTTAAGGAAATTGTATGCATGTCATAGGTTAATACATTGTAGAATTTTCTCAAGTCAAGTTTTTGATAGTTGTAATTGGCCTGCTGTGAGACCCCGAAAATTTTTGTTTAATTTTTTAAGGTAATTTTTCGCCAATAAGATTTTTCCGCAAGGTGATTTAAGTGGGGGAAATGACTTTGTAGACTATTTTGGTCTCGAGATCACGATTTGGACCTTATAATATGAGTTTGGGCCGAACAGATCACCAAGTGTTACCGAGATGAAGGATTGTTGGAGTTATTTTACAAAGAGATGAATTGGATCCTTAAGCAAATTGAGTTTTGGACTTATACGAAGTCGAGAATTAACTTGGGAAGTTTACGACGAAAAACGAATAAAAGAAAAGTTACGAGCCCAAAACCGAAAGCAATTAGTTGAGAGAGTTTCGTAACTCGTCGCAAGGGCAAATTTGACTTTTCTTGCAAACAAGTATAAATAGAAACTTAGAAACCCTAACACCTAAACTCTCTCATTTTCTCCCTCACTCTCGGCCGCACCCTCTCTCTCCCCGACCTCACTCTCTCGTCCTCTCCCTCTGCCATCGCCGGAACCACATCATCCTGCCACCGCCTCACATCGCCACTACCACCAATCGAAGCACCACCTCAACCCGACCTAATCCCATGAGAGATCGACTCCATGCATCAAACCCCGACCTCTCGCTCCCTCTCTCTTCTGATTCCTTCTGCCACCACCGGAGAACACCAACTCCGGCTACCATCTCACCACCTTGCCTCCATCAATCGACGCAGCACTAAAACCCGACCAAAGCCCAAGCCTCACCTTTGACATACACCGCCTGCAGCCACCATACGCGGCCACCACAGTTGTAACACCACTACCCTTCCTCCTCCGTCGATTTCTGGCCATTCACCACCGTCAGACAAGGAAGAGCGAAACCCATGAGCATCATCACCCATCGATGCCGGGAGACCATCGTACCAGCATCGCCGGAGGCCCCGGCCCTGCAGGCCCTCGTTTTCTGATCTCCAATCGAGCTAAGCAACCTCCGTAGCTAGAATCATGGCTTCACGGTGCATCAAAGCCCGAGGACCCCGACCTTCGATTCAGACTGGAGCCGGCGTACGCGCTGCACGCCCCGTCCCAGGCGCGTGGACCACCGTAGCCCCGTCGCCCATGGTCTCCGGAAATCGTCAGGACTCCTTGATTAGGTAATTTGGTGTTTCCCCTTTTAGCTGGAGCTTATGGTTTGGTCTGGATTGAAAACCCTAATGGTTGTTGTTCAAATTGGGTTGTGTGAGGTTAAGGATTTCTGCGTTTATGGAAGTTTTGGAGAAGGAGCCGACTACTGGCTGATTCAGTTTCAATTGAAACTGGAGAAGGTGTTACACGACTGTTATGGTAGATTGCAGCAATTGGAATTAGCCCTCAGTTTGGAGAAGAAGAATTGGTAAGGGTCTGGGTCTCTAGTTACTGAGTACTGTTGGTGTGGTGATGTTCAAATGGTTGTAACTGTGGTTTGTCGATTGAAAGCATTGAGTTTGAGTTTGAGTGGTTGTTGATTAAGTGGTTGGAAACCGGTAAATTGCTTGATTGATTAATGCCTCTCAAAGTTATCGATTAAAATGAAGTATACTATGGACAAGCATGAAATGGCTAGATGTGTGGAAAAGATTAGTGTTGTTAGTTAAAACGATGATGGAGTGTGAATTGCCATATTGTAAAATAAATGGTTGCTGTAAAAGAACATGAGGAGCTTGAGTAATTATCAATGTTGAGTGGGGTTCGGAAATGAAAGTGGTGGATTTTGCTTGATTGAGTTAAATTAGGGTATTGGATTAAAGTTCATGAAACAATTTACAAATGGAAGTACTCAAGTGGTATCATATCTCGGAATGAACATGTAAGCTAAATCATTCGAGAATGGTAATTAACCCCTTGTTTTCTTAAAGTAAAATGCTAAATAAAGGAAAGTGAAAGTGTCAAGTATAACCGCCATATCTCGAATGATTCAAATGCTACATCGATCATTTGGATTATTCGGGAATGGTAAGTGTATTTGTTGCTTAAGAAATGAATGCTAGACAAAGGTACCACCTATTTAATCCGAACCCCCCCCCCCCCCCCGAATTCCACCCTGGAATTCGAAGTGGCCCTGCGGGACCCACCTTTAAAGGAGATTTACCCAAAAATTTCGGCATAAACTCCCTTAAAAATGGATAACCCAAAATCCTGCGGAAAACAAAATTCACTTCTAAAAATTCCAACCACAACTTCTGGAGCCACCCTGCTCCCAAATTCCACCTATCCCATCTCAAAGCTAACAACATCAAACATAATCTCCAAAAGGTATAAGTTACTACAATTACCAAAGTTAGGTCATAGACCTCAAATATAATTCGTACAAGTTTGGGTCACATATCCCTTAGTAATCAGAGCATTCTAGGAATATAAGTTTAACACAGAGTACAGTAGGCTAAATAAATAACCTACAAAATATGATGACGGAAGCGGATGTGGTCACTATGGCTCACTTCAGAACGCCGAGCAGCAACACTGAAAACTGGGCATTTGAAACCGAAGGGCCCAGGGGAAAGTACATAAAAACGTTAGCGTGAGTGGACAAAAATAAATAATTCAAACCAAATGGATTTTATACTTTCCCACTTTTCTCTCTTTTTTAAAAAAATCCCGATGCATGCAGTGATTAACGAAAATAAAATAAGAGGAGTTCCACTCACTATATATGCTCAATCCTGACGTCGCTCGGTATTTTCCTCGTATGGAGACTCCTCTCGTCCTGTACGAATAACATTCATAAATATATATAATTCACAGGACGGAATTAACTCTACAATACTTATAATTGGAAATTCAAAACATCCCCCCCCCCCCTTTCCTAAAATCCAACTCCTCAACTCTCCACAACATCCATCCTTACTCCCACAATAATCTCTCATCGATGTAATATCTAAAGTGAATCCGAAAGGAATTCGACGATCGAATTCGCGAAAATCAATAATTAATCAATTAAACTCAATTCGTAAATCCTCCGATTTCCACCAAACTTCATGCATTACATTCTACAATCATTCTAGGGTATATGGGATTAAAACGACAATTAAAACACAGCTCTACGCACCACCACGCGCTACCTACAGTGGCGGCGCGTGGGGACCACGCGCCGGCGGCCACTTCCTCCGATGACCACCAAACTCCAGCACTAGCATCTACACAACAAGCCCAACCAACTTCCCAACTACG
>BDJD01001443.1:126139-158854 GCA_002564525.1 Rosa multiflora | reverse complement strand
ATCAATAAGTACAAATATAAACATCATTGTAATTACATCATTATTTATCATATAATTATTTTAATTGTAACGAAAAGCAATTACTACAATTAAAACGATATTATAATTACTACATTATTTATCATGTAATATTTTACTATATAGTATCAACAAATTAAATGATTTATCAACAAATACATACCTCATCAACCGCATTCGAACCGCTCTTGTACCAATGTTTCGCTTGCCTTAATGCACAATGCCACTCAAAGAGTTCTATCTTCAAAATTTTCCACCTTCCCTGCAAAGATTGGGCTGATCGGCTCTTGGGCCAATTTGCGTCAAAGTGTCGCTTCACGCGCAACCATAAGTCGTTTTTTTTCTGATTTGTGCCCACAGCCGGACATTGGCCTACAACTTTCCAAGACTTGCACAACAGAACATCTTCCTCATCCGTCCATCTCCTTTTGTCTTGGGTAACCTCATCTTCATTTTGATCTCCCTCTTGTCCGGCCACTGGACCTGTGTTTCCCCTTTCTTCAGCCATATTGGATATAAATAAATGAGAGCTATATGAAGAGGAGGAAGGTGTAACTATGAACTCTAGTATTTTGGGTGTGAGATGTTAGAAAAAATTGTAGGTATTTATAGAGAAATTTTTTGTATGATTTTTAGAATTTTTTACATATTTTTTTCTGCCCGTTTTCTTACCGTTACCTATATTACATTCAGATTAATTCCTAGCCATCAGATCCATTTTTACTGTTCGGTTGGAAGGCCCAGATTTGTTGACCGTTGGGTTTAAATTCCCAAAGAAGCCAACGGATACTTGCCATGTCAGAGCCCACCCTGCCTTAATTGTCGCTAGGCGACAAAAAACCGCTTCCTCTCCTGTGATTGGTCCGTGCTCTGCACGATCCCTCTCTGTCGCGTCTCTCTATCTGATGTAAAGTGTGACGTCAGCCACGTTGTATAGCAGGCCGAGGTGGCAGCATGAATATGGGCACGGGTTTGACATTTTGACTAGGCAAAGAAAAGGGCACCAGCTTGACATTTATCTTGCCCTTGGTCAAACAAAGGCAAATCATGCCCAGGCAAAACAGGCCCGGTGGAGGGGAGAAATTCTGCATGCCCGGTCAAACTGATGGAATGCTGAGGTGGTGCCCGGGCAAAAGAGCACCGGTGCACTTGCTCTTAGTTTCTTTTTGCTGGGTATATCGTTTTCAAGAGGGGGATATTTTGGAGAAATTAGTTTGTTTAATTAGAAGTATTTACAAATAAATATATTGTTGGGTTTACTTAGATTTTTGCTGGATACATTTAGAAAGACCCTTAAACAATTAACCTTGGCCTCCATTATCTTGTCTTCTTGCTTATCACCGACATCACCCCATTTAGAAACAAAGCAATTGTTTATTAATCAATTAAATTTTGCCTCTGTACACCACCATGCCACTTCCATTAATGAATCAAGTTTGTTGATCAGATCACCGCTTCAAGTAACAAAGAGAATACGAGATATCAGAAGAGAGAAAAGTGGTGTGAGAGCGATAAGCCAGAGCAATGCAGCAACTCTTGATGAAGCGTCGTGGCCGTCCCCACCAAATACAACGCCTACAGGACTCAGTTCCGGCGTCTCAGTGAGCCCATACTCTTTTCAGAGAACGAGATATGGAAGGCGAGACATGCTGTGGACAATTCTGGCCAAGCTGGAGACGTGATGCTAGAGTTCATATTGCCCACTACTCAATGCCCATGGCAACCTTGCAGCTTCAACGTGCAAGGAGGAAGGAGGATGACCCCAACGAGTGTCGGGGTTAATTTTGGAATTTTCCAAGCCAAGTGGGCCCACCGAAGCTGAGTGGCATGCCACATCTGCGGTTTAATAGCTCTATTTCATGGACACATAACGAAATAACTTATTAGATGAAAAATTATAGTGCAAGGGTGTTTTTGATGAAATTAGAAGTTAAGGGACTGAATTGATTTTAGACCAAAACCACAGGGTAGCAACTAGTATTTAGCCCTTTATTCAATCAATACACTAATACACATACATAGGACATCTTAATCATATGTGGTTCATTTGATGTCAACTTACATATAGTATTAATAGTACATACATACTATATTTTAAAGCATATTATAATAGATTACTTTTGCTCAATTAGAGAACTAGACAATCTTCTTCATCCTTGGGTCTTGAACAGGTCATGACTAAGATAACCTTTCCCCACATACATCTAGGGATGGCAATAGGGTGGGTTGGGGATGGGGCAGAGCCGGCCCTGAGATTTCCGGGGCTCTAGGCGAAAAAAAAATTGGGGCTCCCTACCAATATAAACCCATTTTCAATTGAAATACTGCCATACAAATGATACAATACCATTATCATAATATATTAAACTCAATTTCAATTGACAGCCAGCAAATCAAAACAATTTTCTTTAATCTCAACTATAAAATTAGAGTCAGTCAACTAGTCCAGTTGGTTGTTTGCTTAATTCATTGTTTTGCAGTCTCAGACTACTAGGACTAGCACAAATAAATAACTCGAGATTAAAAGGAGAACGAGAGACTTAATTACCTCTCCCACCCAAACAGAAACTTAACATAGAATTATCATCACCCAAATACAAAATTGAAGAACTCGTCCCCTTCTACCCAACTGAAAAAGAACTCGTCTCCTGCTACAGATAATCAGATAAAACAAGACTTCAACAATGGATCAAGAACTCACAACATGCTTCCATTTCTACCCAACTAAAGAAGAACTCGTCTCCTTCTACCTCCTCAACAGGAGAAAGAGCCGAATAGGCATGGTATTGGAGCAAGCTAGACTTAAT
Source organism: Rosa multiflora (assembly GCA_002564525.1). NCBI lineage: Eukaryota > Viridiplantae > Streptophyta > Magnoliopsida > Rosales > Rosaceae > Rosa > Rosa multiflora. The sequence goes on along the minus strand of BDJD01001443.1, from coordinate 156,029 downwards.
TATCTGGACAAGTTTCGTTTGAGAAGTGAGAACGAGAGAGATTCAACAGTAGAGAAGAACAAACGTCACGTACAGAGCTACAGGCGTACATCGATGAAACAATAAAATACATTCCAGATATTTTTTTTATTTTTTACATATATATATATATATATTAATAGGAGTTATATTTTTTTGGGGCCCTAGGCCTGTGCCTATTGGGCCTATGTCCAGGGCCAGCTCTGAGAAGGGCAATTTCAGGTATTTTGAAAATTTAACCTTAAGGGTTGTTTGCTTAATTAATACTGATATATATAAGCCAGCTTCTAGAAATCAAAAGTTCACATAACTAAGTAAACTAACTGTGATAGAATTAGCTAGTAAGGTAATCTTAAAGTAGAAGGAGTAGAGATTCATCCAAAGATCAGATCAGTTGAATAAGATACGGGGACATGAAATTACATTTGAAATTACTTCTCAGCATGGAATATACGCGAATAACTATTAATTACGTACCCCTGTTGCATGGTTTCCAATAATACGAATATTTATGCCTATTAACAGACCTTCAGCGAATAATGCCTATTAAAACTTACAAATCGAAGTGTTCACGGGACTAAAGTACGTCAACCGATTATACAAAATTGGATTTTTTTTCTTTTTTTCTTTTGGCAAAGTACCAAATTGGATGTTAAGAACGAAAAACAATGAGAGAAACTGAAGCTGGATAGAGAACATACATACTGAAAAAAACTATATGTTCTCTGGTGGACACCTTTGTACATATGACCGCATGTACACCGGTCTTTTTCTTAACTCAAAAAGAGAGATAAGAGAGGCAAAGAAACCTTCTTACCGTCCCATGTTATTAAAGAAAAAAGAGATACTAAAAGAATGAGACAAAATCAAGAACTCCATAGTAGAAACACAACATAGGTATTAACTTTGATATGATTTGTCGAACTAAAATAAAAAGGATAAATAACTTTTATCGATGTGAGATATCTAAACAACATATATATTCCCTCCCAGTTTTCATTGATAAAATATTCCTTTGCTTTATTCAAATGGAATAATATATCCATCAGCCTTTTGCTTTTACTCTTATAAAAGCAGTATCATGTGCCACACGATGTTGGTTACTGCTTGAATGTTTCAAGAATATCAATTGTAACTAAGCTAAGACCCCATTTGGAAATGAACAAGTAACTTAGGTTTATTCGATTCAAACGAAGCTCCAGAGCCAATATCATCTTCAAATTTCTAAAAGCTTTATACTGGGATTAATTGCCTTGACAGATTATTTTGGTTCTTATCCTGAAGAAGCTAGCCGACCCCTAAGCATCACATAAATATAAATCCACGTGCATTTCACACTCATCTGTCAAGGCACAACTCACATGAGGGGTCCTAAATTACTTATTCTCAGCCAACCATATCCTAATTAATAGTTTTATGTTTTAGTAAAATGGACTACAATTCGGATATATATAAGTGCTAGTATTTCTGGACATAAGTGTAGTATCACAGTATAAGTTGCTCTAAGTAAACTACTAAATTAACTGTACCTATATAGCTACGTGGGTAAAACTAGCGTCAATAATCAATTATATCAATCTCTTCTTAATCATGCCGTATATATTTAGCTTGTACACGAAATATCTGACTGGCTCCTAGAATTGGAATTTATGCAGGGACCAGCCAGAGCCCTATATATAGATGTTTTGCTCAACCCGGTGATCCATCATATACAGATTCATAGTAGTGCAAGTCATATCTTACCCAACAAGCCAAAATTTACTTGCATATATATATATAGGCCACTGAAAGACGGTGATCGAGATGGTACGTGAGGGCACTGTGTTTAAGGATCTTCCGTACACTGAGCAGCAGATCAGAAATATTTTCAAAGGTTTTGACCTGAATGGAGACGGCAGACTGTCCTGGGATGAGGTGAAGGCTGCGTTCGCTAAACTCGGGGCGTTTTTGCCCGACTACAGAGCTTGGCGAGGACGAAGCTGTGCCGATGCCGACAAGGATGGCTTCATCTCTCTCGAGACCGAGCTCAATGAACTTGTCGCCTATACCCACAAACTACAGTATAAACCGAAGTAATTAAACCAGCTTCTGGTTCATGCATGAGCTTCACTGCTATACCTATTCTAGATTCGATACGTGTTATATGTGTACGTGTATTTGTATGTATAGACGCGTGAGCCTCCTGGTGCGTGTAAGCAGTACTAAACATATAGCTGCGACCAACTAAGTGAAGGAAGGAGGCGACCTATCGATCCGTACGTTGCCCCTCTTTGCATGTATTTCTAATTACCAAAGTTAAAATAAGAGTCAAGATTGTTCACTGACCAAATGTTTGTAACTTTGTATTTGGTATGTGTGTCTGTACTGTTATTGAATTCAACCACAGCTTTTTAACCAACTCATCTAATTCTACTTATATATTTATCATGTATATAACAATTTGCACACAAAAAGTGAAAAAACTATTAAATTTGAGAGTACCATTATTCATTCAGTTTTTCGCATATAGTAAAAATTTATCATATGAACATGATGACATCTAATTTCATTTGGACAAGTAACATACATTTAATTTAAAACTGCAAATTTTAATTCGAAGTAATTTTTTGATATGTCCAGACCTCCTGATCATAGCCTTCAACATGTGGGCATGGAATTTCATCCAATAATAGAGAGGCTTAAATAGTTAATGAACCGTTTTTTTTCTTTGGAAATGATCCTTTTCTTTTTTTGTTACAGGAAATATGATTGAAGGACCCATGTGTATAGTTAATTAATTAGTATTCCTAAGTTCTTCACTTCTTTGACTCATCATTATTATTATACATATATTAAAGTTGGTGGGATTGTTACTGTTAATAAGCCGAGTAACAGTAGCGGCTCAAGTCGAGCTGATGAGTGAAATTACGATTTTATCCTTATTTTGTAATAATTTACAGCCTTGCCATCCACCTTAAATATAAAACCCTATTTCTTTAGTCGGCGCCAAATTTTTTCCCTTCTCTCGCTCTCTACTCTCCTCGCTCTGAACTTTACAGAGCTTTCAAATTTCAATTGGTTTTTGAAGAAAGCCGAGAAGCTACAACTTCAAGGCACCAATCAAAGAACACAGATTTGCAATTCAGTGATTAGATTTCAATTGATGGGAAGATGTATCTAGGTAATTGAGTTTTAATCTGAGAAAGAAGAAGTTGAATCTAGGTAATCGGTTTTCAATTCATTTTTTTTTTTTCAGTTATGTCTAATCGATTGAATTGGATGGTTGGTTTTTGTGGTATTGAGATGAATAACCCCCAGTTCTATAAGTCCTCTCTCTGACCCTTCTATCATTCTGCATATTAGATGGCAAATGTGAAAACGATAACAGAAGTAAATGCATGTTGTAATTGTCAAATGAATGTATTTCCATTAGTTGTGCATGATTAGATTACAGATTTTTTTTGTTTTTTTTGTTTTGGTTTAATGAAGATGGTAGTTCCAGCAGACTAAAGGAAAAAAATCTAATAATATTAATGGAATCTTGCTGATTCAGTCATTCGTTTTGTGTTCTGCACTACAAGAATAAGTTAATCACACGACACATGAGTTTCTTCTGTCGTCTGAGTTAGTCAGATTTCTTAAACCGGTCGTTTGTTCTCTTCTTAGCCAACACATGGTCAGATTTCATTTTTTAATGAAATTGCCAAATTCTGGACTACTGCAACAACTACATCTGTTGTCTGACAAACCTAAAAAAAAATTTAATTTGCATTTATTTGAAATTGACTGAAACCAAAACACACACTCAAATGCCTTCGTTTTTTTTAGGTCAGTCATGCACAAAACTTTTTCCAATATTCCCCCCGCACAGACCTCCCTCGCTCTGAGCCCCAATTCCATTCCCCTCACAAACCTCCCTCTCCCTTGCTCTCAGCCTCTCCCCTTAATTCCATTCCAGCACAAACCTCTCGCTCTCAGCCCTCATTCGATGAGTTAAAGCTCAGCTCTCACTCACCCTCTGCGTGTACTTGGACCGGAGCTCACAATCGTTTGCTAGAAGACGATTGAAGACGTCGTCAGCGAGCTCGGTGACTGGAGCTTCTTCTTCATCCTCTACAACGAATTGAGGTACTCGTAGTTTAGTATCTCCAGCTCTGTTCCAGATCACTGCGACACCGAAGACTTCTACTCCTACCTCATTCGTGGCATCCTTAAGCCCCTTAACATTCAACGAGGCTGTGTCATCTGCCCCGCCTCCGTAAAACTTGTTTTTATCGTAAAGTTTTCCATGCTTCTTCTCTCTGTTATGATCAACTGGGCTCTCTACAGGGGAAAATTGGAAGCAAAGATTAGGACCCTTTTTCAAAATTCGCTTAGATTCAATTCCTTTTAGTTGATTTCTAACCTGGGTATTACTTAATCTGAGGCAAACTAGGATACTTTGTTAGACTAAACTAAAGGTTGACTTTTTTTATTTATTGGAATTTCACCCGTTTTGCTCACCATGTGTTACTCTAATTGAACTTGAATCTTGGTATCAAGTCTTTCATTCGTGAAAAAAGAAAAGGGTGGGGAACAATGGGTTCAATTTGATTTGATTCTATATATTGTCTTGGGAACAGAAGCAAAGGAATGACATTTTGTTTCATGAATTTGTAGAAATTTTTTGGTGGATTCCATGGAGGAGTTATAGCTTATATTGCTGAGGTTGTGTTGGTAGCTACTGCAAGAACGATTGTGGCTGAGGATAACACTATGCCAAAAAAGCTATCAGACAACACGCATCAGACGACAGAAGACTGATTTTCTGTTGTCTGATTTTTTCAGACGACATATAAATTAAATGTGTTGTCTGAATACAAATAGAAACCATACTTGTTTTATTTGAATATAAAACCAGATTCAGGCGACATTTATATGTTGTCTGAAAAGATGGAAAAAAACCCTAGCAAAAATTTTAGATTTCCCTCCAACAAGTTGAGTCTTTTCCCTCTCAAGAACTCAAACTATATAGTTGACTAATCAATGAGGTGATATTCAGACAACACAGTTAAGAAATTGTGTTGTCTGAATAAGGTGAGTCTGACTTTTTTTTGTTTTAGGTCTCTTTTGGCATATCAAAAACCCTTCGTGATTTTTCATTCCCACAAACTCTGTCTAAAACTCTTTCTCCTTCAGCAAAACCCCCTCTTCCTGTCCATCTCTCTCATTTCCTTCCCCAAAACACCACAACCTCCCAAGTCCCAAAAGACCACCACAATCACTCTCAATCAAAAATCAACATGCCCCAAACTCGCCTCTTCCTCTTCCGGCTCAACCCTGGTTCAGATCCAATCCCCAGAAGGCTGCTTTTCCCAAAGACAATGGTTTTTTTTTAATTTGGCCATTTAGGGTTCTTCTGATTTTGGGGTTTGTCTGGTTTCTTACATTTTTCTCATGATTTTTCTTACTGCAGATTGAAATCGATGAAATCTATCTCGCAAAGGCTATGCTTCAAGGTGTGGCCGGAGGAAGTGCGACCTGGCGTAGACTCGTGGGGCGAAGAGAAGGCAAAGTGGTGAGGACTCTTTGGGCCAGGACTCCTTATATAGGCTGGGCAAAGAGGCCGGTAACAAGAACATCGCCGTAGGATACCGAGGCGACGTTATCGATGATCTTTTCGTCGACAAATCCCTCAATCGAGACTCTGATATTGTCTTTGATTATCGATAGAAGGTCACCAGGTCCTTTTAGTACCTGCAAGGCGATTATTACATTGCGCCTCTCTTCATGGTATGATGGACTTCGATAACCTTCTCGACTTCAAGAACGACGACCCACTCCTCAGCCCTCTGCTAAAAATTGGTGGGTCTTCTCTTTTGTTCGATTTGGTATTTAGGTTTTCTTTCTTTCTCACTTTACTTTCTTGAATCATTTAAATGTTTTGTATGATTTTTGCTCTCTTAGAACTTAAAATTTCTTTCTTTCTTTTTTGTTCTTTACCTTTTCAACTCTTGAGGTCGATTGAACGAGATTACTATTCGAAATTGTCATAAATTGTTGGACTTGGAGTGAAAAAGTGAGAGCCCAACACTTGAATATGATCTATTTCCATTTAAAATCATAGCAGATCTTGTTTTTGCATATATGTTAATGTGAAATTGACACTACAGGGATGCTAATATGCTAATTATACAAACTGGCATGATTAACGCGATGGGAGGTCTCCAACTTAAACTAACAGAGGCTTAAGACTACACTATCTAATTCTACTAATTGCTCTTATAGTTGACTTTGACTTGTCCACTTTTGATGCATTTCTATAGCATAGTCTAAAAGAAAGCTTCATCACTAGCTAGCTTCATTTTCTTCCCCAATTACACACTTTACATATTTTTTGGTCTATTCATTCCTGCAGCTGCGGTTTGAAGTGGTTCACAAGTTTTGGTGTCCTTAGTTATTTACCCTGGACACTCCAAGAGATATATATATATATATATATATATATATATATATATATTGTCTAATCTACTGCAACTGCAATTTTTTGTTGTTATAGCTTTTGTCAACTGAGTTTTAATTTTGTTTACAATTTTATTTTGGAGTGGTTAGTGGCATTAGACCAATGGTTAATACTAAACCAAATATATTATGGATTTCAATTTGATTTGTTTCCAGGTTTTGTTGATCTCCATACTTCAACCCAAAAATTGTTGCAGTATCACAAAAAAAGAGTCCAGGTATACTCTTGATGCTCTTGTGTTTTTGATGCTCTTGTATTCCATTCCTTCTCAATTTAGCCCTCTGTGTTATACTTAGTTTGAGTCTTTAAAAAAAAGTACCTGTGTCTTATCTGAAAAAATTTAAGAACTTCTTGAGTGGCTTAATGTGTAGGTTATAGATTCAGAATGATGTCATCTCAAGTTATGGAACAAATGCAAAGCAATGTGGTTGTCAAAGAGCACTCAGAGGACCTACCTCTTACATCGTCATATGAATCTTCCATGGAAGCACTTTCCTCTCTCATTATAAGTAAAAAAGTGGAGATGAATCATCTGTTGGTGGTAAATATGAAAAATTGGAGAGGATGACGATGCATCTCAAGGTATGATGCTGACAAAACGATTAGCACAGCATGCTCTGAGTAGTTAGTTAACAATTTGATTTACTGTTCTGAGGTTGAAATGCTGGATGATTGTTCTTACAGATACTAGACTTGGAGAAAGTCATAGGAGGACTCAGAATTATTCATGTAGCTGGAACCAAGGGACATGTGTTTCTTCTTACCATAAACTATATATGCTTGATAAATCAGACTTAGACTTTCAGACACTTAGCACCGTTCTTTGAAATATATTATGATATCAAACCGTCATAGTGCCATTTACTAATAAGGTCCTAAAACAAGGACATGTTTCTTACCTGTTAGATCAGTTATGAACAGCCAACACACAGAGTCAGCAATGCATCTCCATATCTAATGCTATAGTTTGAAAACTTCCTTATTAGATGTGCGCATGTGTTTGTATTTTTAATGCAATTGAATTATGCAATTCTGTACATGTATAGTTGCTTTAAAAGGGTTCAAGGTGTCTGACATGATTAAAATGGAAAATGTTTTTGTAGTTTAGTACCTGCTTCTCTCTCTCTCTCTCTCTCTCTCTCACACACACACACACACACACATTCTATTTTGGATTTGCGGATTTGCATATAAGAGTTCAACATGCACATTCTGTGAAGCTATTTTACGGCAGTGTGGTTTTCGGACAGGATTGTTCACTTCTCCTCACCTGATTGATGTGAGAGAAAGATTTCGTATAAATGGGTTAGTATTTTAACACACGACTCAGCTATATGGATTATCTTTTGCTTGTAAACCACACACACACACACACAAATCTCACTCTCTCTCTCTCTCTCTCTCTCTCTCTTTCTTTCTCTCTATTGCTATCTCTTTCTCTCAATAAGAATCGGTGTTCTAAACTAATAGGTGGTAGCAAGGCTCTAGTCTTTAGAGTGTCCCAAATTTGAAGAGTAAGAGCACTTAAATTTTCCATGAGTAGATAGTCTATTTGTACCTCATTTGTTTTGGGATAACCCCTTGTGGAAAAGAGTCTCATTAATTATTATACTGGAATTCCTTTTTTTATTGAATCTTTGAAATAGGTCCATCAAGTACATTAGAATTGAAGAGGAGATAAACTAGATGAAATGCAAACAAAGTTTCAAAAGTTCAAAAGCCTGTTTTCTTCCACCTCCTATTTTTGCAGAGACAACTATTAGAAATTATTTCCAGCATGCAAGATTGTTGCATTGCTTTTGGTAGATGGGTTGTGGTTCTGCGCTTTGTGGTATTTTTGTGTCTTTTCTTGAATATGATATCCTCAGCAAATATCTTTTCTAGCTTCAGTTTTTGTGCACACAGTTAGCTTTGTTAATTGAATGTGTATAGTTATAATGTAAACAAGTATCAATCCTTGTTCCGAGCATGATGCAGCTGCAATGTGATATGTGGTTCTGTACTAAGTTTCGCTCTTGAAATATGTCATCTTTGCTAAATTTATGTGTTTGTGTTGTCTGCAGACTGCAAGAATTATATAGAACAAGGGCAGTCTTCTCTTCAAAACTTTGATGCCTCAATTAGCAGATATCTTTGGAGGATTATCCACTTCAAGAATTATAGCTGTTACATAATTGGCTAAATTAAAGCTTCTGCTACTTAGTCACTCTAGATTATTATAGTTGTCCAGATAGTAGTTTTTTTGCCTTATAAGTTTATTGAGCTGATGCTCATTGGGTTTATGTATGAAACAGTTATGGATGTATGTGTTGACTGTAATGACAGATTGAATAATATATGCCAATTGTGTAGTTTCCGGATTACATCCTAATAGGAATGCAAATGTGACCTCTGAAATACCATGTAACCACTAAATCAAAGCCAAAATGTGTGTTGGAGCTACATAAGAACAACAAAATTCAGAAAAAATCTATTGTTATTTTCCCACTCAAACAACAGAAAATTGTGGCCTTACAATAAAAGCAAAGTCAAAATATATATAAACTTTTGTTGACTCAAAACAAAAATAACAACACATAATTTTATCTTAAATGAATGTACAACAACAAATAATTGTCTTGTGTTTGAATAACAGATAACTTTTATTAAAATATAAAACAAACATCAGTAAACTGTTATTATAAGTCAGTCATTACAAACAACAAATAACTATCGTCTGAATTTTAATCAGACAACAGACAACTTGAAAACCTTCTGTCGTCTTGGGTTTAATCAGACAACAGATGACTTGAAAAACTTCTATCGTCTGATACCCCTAAGAGACGGCACCGTACTACACAACAGAAATTTTTTTCATCAGACGACAGATCTGCTCTGTTGTCTGATTGCTTTTCTGGCATAGTGATAAGGAGCTTTTTCTAGGGGAACTAAGCATCTTTTACCTCTCTTCTACTCCAAAGAATGTGAGTAGTATCTATATTATATCATGTTTGACATCTATTAATATACTGACCTTAACAATTGCAAAGAAATGTTCTATTTTTTTCCCGTAGAGTTTATGGGTATGATAATATTCTCACACTACACCAAATATATATTTTAGAGACACAATACTACAAAAATCGAATCAGACAACGCCTGTCAGACGACGCATCATAGTTTTCTGTCGTTTGATTGATTTTTATTTTTTTGGACGTCGTTTTTATAAATCCGTCGTCTGATGTGGAATTATGAGTTAGTTCAGAAGACGTTTAAGGATAGAACTGTTGTGTGACCCTAAAAAAATTAAGCGGCAAGTTTCCTACCATGTCTTGGTGCCAAACCCCAAAATTTTCCCCAACATGTAGTAATCATACAACGAGAAATAATAAAACTGTGGTCTGATTAATATGTTTGATAGAAAGGAGGGAGATTTCGCACCACTATTTTTCTCCAACTCCCAAAAGAGGGAAGTCAATTTAATAGGAGACAAACCCTAAATTTAAATGGTTGCATTCAGACCACATTCTTACACAAATCTGTTGTGTGACTCCTTGTCCAAATTGAGAGGGCCTCACAAACGCGGTTGAAACCCCCACCACTTAAGCAAAAAAAAAAAAAACAAAACAGACCCAAAACCAACAACGCCTCACTCTTGACTCGTCTCGCTCTCTATAGAGCCAAAACCAAAACCCTCTCTCGCCTCACCTCACTCTCGAAAGATCCAAAGCCAAAACCAAAACCGAAACCCTCACTGTCCCACACCCTCATTCTTCTCTCTAACCAATCTCATCTCTCTGCGTCAGATTATTGACCGCGAACGGGATTAAGCCAGTGAAGTTGTTAGAATTGAGATCAAGCCGATTCAGCCTCTCAAACCAAGTCAACCCGGGAGGAAACTCACCAGATCACTCATTCCCTTGGAGGTAGAGATTCCGAAGTACTATTGGCGAACCAGTGAGCTTATTGGAGCGAAGACTCAGAACTCGGAGCTTACTCAAAACCCCTCAAGTCTAGTAAAACCCTAGAAATTTTGAGAAAGCAAACTTAGTATCTCTCTCATTGTGGACGAGAGAGCTTTCTCTTCCCATTTGATTTCAGAGCCGAGGTATGAAATCCTTAACACCCATTTGATTTCTCTTTCCTCTATCTGTTTTGTCATTAAGTTTTCTCTGAAATCTACGTTTATTACGAAATTTCAGATCAATTCAATTTTTCAATTTTGTACAATTTCAAATCTGTGTAGATCTGGAGATTTAGAGGTAGGGACATTTGAATTAATAGAAATATTGGGGGTTTTGAACAAATGCACAGACGACTTCTAGGCAACTTGCTGGTAGGAAGGTGGAGGGGTTCGAGAAGAACATAACCAAGAGAGGTGCAGTGGAAATATTGAGGTTTCGCTGTGTGGTTATGTTATGTTCTTTTATTTCTTCAGTGGTTATGAAAAGCTAATCGTAAGCCAGTAGTTTCAATGTCTCAATGTCTCTTTTGTGATGGAATCATTGTCTTAGTTCAGTAGGACTCTTTCAACAGATATCATATATGTAACTTCCTAATGACAACTACAAGGTATTTATCTTTTTATAATTTCCAATCAAATAACATTTTGTTGTAAATATTATAATCTATGTGGATGTCTATGTAAATACTCATTAGTTATGTACTTTGATGTAAACCCTACCTCTATATAAAGGAGGCTAATGAGACTGAATGAGAACACTTCTACTTCCTCCCAATTATTCTCTCTCCATCTTCTTCCTACTTTATAACACGTTATCAGCACGTTTGCTTTATAAGATTTTTTTTTTATAAACTCCACGATGATCTAAGAGTTTTTGGTGCAATGTTATTGCTTGACCTTAACTTTGATCTTTGAGTTTAAATTTTCTTTCTTTTTGATTATTCGAAACCCACGAGGATATGTACAATTGAAGATTCAAAAGATTCTATAATATTTTCTATCATTGTGTGATGTGGAAGTTGATCTCCCAATCTTGTTCTTGACATGATAGCATAATTTCTATTGCACATACCATTTGCATCGATTCCTAATTGAATATGTTTTCATATCGGTGTGCACCTTTCAATTTTGTCAGGATCCATCTTCTTCTTCTTTTATAGTGTACTGGGTTCGCTAATTTTTTCTTCTTCTTCTTCATGACGGCTTGCATCCATTTTTTTTCAATCAAAACTTCATAATTATACATGTGGTTCTGCCGCACACATAGTTCCATAAGTTTAGGACCCATCTACAACATGTATCGTTGCATATTTGGTGCAATGTTATTGGTTTGATTCATACATATCATTAGATCATGACCACACCGATCTACTGATAGAGATCAAAGGGTCAAAGGGGTATTACATGTCGTGTTTTAGATATACATCAATCATACCTAACCCTTCTTTTGATTTCGAGATGCCATGTCATGTATATTTATCATACCATCATTCTGTGCCATATTCATATAGGCATAATCCTTTCACATTATATATGAGTCCATAAGTTTAGGACCCATCTACAACATGTATCGTTGCATATTTGGTGCAATGTTATTGGTTTGATTCATACATATCATTAGATCGAGACTGCACCGATCTACTGATGGAGATGAAAGGGTCAAAGGGGTATTACATGTCGTGTTTTAGATATACATCAATCATACCTAACCCTTCTTTTGATTTCGAGATGCCATGTCATGTATATTTATCATACCATCATTCTGGGCCATATTCATATAGGCATAATCCTTTCGCATTATATATGAGTCACTCACTGTTCATTCTTTAATACTCATATGGTCTTTTGTTTTATGCCCACATGATTAACAGAATACATGTAATTAGACTTGCACATGAATTTCCTTCTATCTATGCACAACAATAGATCATTAGATCTCAAAGGTACTGTAGCAAGGATTTCCTTGGAGCCACTAGATATTTCAAGTTAAATATTGAATGCAGGTATGATTTCCATAGTGTTCAAATTTGTTTTGTTCAATCTTGTCAATTTACTGTGACTTTTGGAATAACAAATTTTTATATAATTCTGAATCTTGTAATCAAAATTGATCTAGACCTGAAGTTTCTAGATCCAGTTACAAGAGGACCTGAAGTTCCTCGAGAGTTACATAATCAAAATTGTGACTGAAATTTTCTCAGAGCTTATACAATTAGGAGGGCCAGAAGATCCTCAGAGAGATACAATGAGAAATTATGACATAGAGTTCCTCACAACTTATGCAATTAAGAAGGGCCAGAAGATCCTCTTTGATCCCCAATAATTATAAGAGGCCGGAAGTTCCTCAATTTTATTTTTATTTTTTTTATGTTGGGATTCCCTCCTCTGTATGATAATGTGATTTGAAGTTCAGTTTTGAACACTTGGCCAAAGCTAGAGGCTACGTTCTCCACAAGATAAAATTATGTTCTTGTGTGATTAGAGGAGCGAAAAAAGATTATCATATATTGTGAAGTTAACCAGACCAGAAGTTCTGTGCAATTTCTTCATTAATGGAACCAGAAGTTCCCACAGTTCATTTTATTGCATAGTTTAGATATTTATTTTTTAGAAAATTACACGCAACTGTTATTTTGAAACTTTAATTATTCAGAAGGCCACTTAATCTTTTTTGTCTTCATAAGGCCACTTTAGGGCTAAAATACATCAGCTTTTTTTTATGCTATGCCCAATTTGCCCTCGGTATCATATCACATCTCTCTCTCTCTCCCTTCCCTGATTTTCTCACTTTTCTGTGAGAATGCTTTCTCCCTCTCGATTCGCGCCTCTCGTCTTAATCGTCGCTCGGTTCTCTCTGGCGTCACCGATCTGGAACGATAACTTAAATTTGGCGATGTTGTTTACCACTCCACCTCATTCACTCCTTATTTCTCATTCAGTTGTGAATCTGAGCCTCATAAGTCATGCTTCGTCGATCGGTGGCACAGCGTCGGAGTTCCACGCCTCTGCGGTGGTGGAGAATGGAGATCGAGGGAGAGGAGAACTAGATCATTGAGCACCGCCTAACTTAAGTTCTCCACCGTAAGTTTGTGCGGTTGTGCCATGGTCGGAGCTTTGTGAATTGGGCGTTTCGGTTTGTTTCAGATTTGTTGGATTTGAGTTTGGATTTTGAATCTGTACTGGTTTTTTCTGTGTAATTTTGATATATTTGAAGGAGATTTCTTTGCTCCTTGGGACCGCTGTATACACCTAGGAGGTCCAACGAGTTGTCCGCGCCGTTAGGCTGACGATGGCGAAGAGGCGGAAGCTGAGTGTTTCTGTGCCCTCGTTTCTTAGTTTTGCCTTTTCGCCAGGATCTGATGCTCACACCAAGCTACACAATTATATTGCAAAGAAGATAGGTTGTCCTCCTATCTTCCGAAGGTGATTTTCGATTAGTGATTTCAGATTTGAAGCTGTGTTTTAGTGTTCAGTTTATGTTTAGAGGTTTGTGATTGTGAAACATTGGTTGTGCAGGACGATGAGCATGACATGGATGTTGATACTGCAACTTCTGCTACTCACAATAGGCGTACCTATGGTTAGTGTACTGTGGTAGAGCTTGACAATAAGAAACATCAATGATGGTAATCTGAAAAATGACAATAGCATTACAACATTGAGAGTAGCTTTCTACAACTATTGTAATAGATTTTCATAACTATGGTAGTGGCGTTTTACAACTATGAAAGTAGCTTTTTACATAATTATATCATTGTTGGACCATGCATACTTTTTATTGAATTTGTTTTCTTTTTCCGATTGCAATAGCCTTTTATTTTAGTTATATCATTTACATTTCTATAGCTTTGTTAGTCTCTGAGAATAGTTTTCTCAATCTCTGGGAGTAGCTTTTGTTCTTCTTGTTTATTGTTTTTGGCGTTATTGAGAGTAACTTTTGATGATGGTGAGAGCAACTTTCTGGTGTTGGTGATAGCAGTGTTTGTTGCTGGTGAGAGTAGCTTTTGATATTGGTGACAGTAGCTTTTATTGGTAGAGATGGTAGCTTTTGGTTTTAAAGACCGTAGCTTTTGTTAGTGACAGTAGTTTTTGTTGCCGGTGACAGTAGCTTTTGTGACCTCCCTGGAAATCTCACCAGCGTAGCTTTCGTGGCTGGTAACAGTAGCTTTTGTGACCTCACCAAAAATCTCACCAGCGTAGCTTTTGTTGCTAGTGACAGTAGCTTTTATTGCTAGTGATAGTAGTTTTTGTGACCTTGCCGGAGGTTGTTAGAATTCTCATCAAAATAGCTTTTGTTGCTAGTCATAATAGCTTTTAGTGTTAGTGGCAGTAGCTTTTGTGGTCGCCGGAGTTCGTCAGAAGTTGGCCGGAGTTGGTCGGAGTTGACCGGAGACCTCGCCGGAGAGGAGAGAGAGAATGATTGTTGACTTTTTACTCTAGTGCCATTTATGTAAATATGTTGGTTTTTATATTCAAAATATAACACTCTTTTTAATCTAGTGGCCTTATGAGGAAAAAAATTAGTTGGTGGCCTTATGGTTAAAAGAACATTCAAATATGCACTTATATGTAATTAACCCTTTATTTTATTTTTCTTCCCTTCAATTTTCCTATTTTGTTATGTACTTTAATTACAGTACTTATCCTTTAAATTAAATTTTTTTTGTTACTCATACGGACCAGCAGTCCTATACCTCGAACATATGTATTTTGAGTGTAATATTTTTGAACCAGAAGTTCAAAATTTTCAAAGTAGAATATGAAGTTCTAACAGTAAAACTCAAACCTGAAGCTTTGAGTATAAAATAGAAATTAGTTAAAAGTGAACTTGAAGATTCACTTTCGTCACCTCAATCCTAAAGTTTCGAGCACCAAATTTATTTGAACCCGAAGTTCAAATTACGAAATCTTAGAACTTGCAGTTCGTAGAAAAAAAATCGAACCTGAAGCTTCGATTACATATATAATTCATTCATAGTTTATTTGACTTTATATCAACTCTAACTAGAAGTTTCGAGTAAATTTTCATATGTCGATGATACATTCTTCTTTATGCCTGCTTAATGCATTCCACCTTAGAACCTGAAGTTCTAATTGTGCAGACTCAAGCCTTAAGTTTCGAGTGGATATATGGATAATTTATCGAAGAGTTTTAATCTCGGTCAACCTCACACTACACCAATTTCGGAATCAGACAACGCATATCAGACGACAGCAAACATTTTAACTGTCGTCTGAAATAATCAAACGACAACAAGAAATATTCTGTCATCTAAGTTTTCGAATCCAAGAACAGTTTTTTCTTGGCTCTTGTGCAAAAGCATTTCAGATAATGGTTGATTTTTTTGATGTTGTCTGAATGAGTCAATTCAGATAACAGTTATTACGTGATGTTGTCCAAGGTTCATTTATACAATGGTTGATAAAAGATGTTGTCTGATTGTTTTTAATCAGACAACAGTTATTATTTCTCTGTTGTGCAATTACCATTAATACAATGGTTGAAAAATATGTCGTCTGATTGTTTTGATTCACACAACAGTTTTTCAGTTGTCTATTGTGCAACTCTCTTTCAGACAATATACTGAAATTGTTGTTGTCTGAGTTTTAGGGTTCAATAGATGCTTATTGGCGCCCGCCCTTCTTAATTGACTTGGCCAAATTTTCAATTTTTCATTTCCCACCATTCGGCCAAAACCCGAGCTCGCGCTTCTCTCTCTCAAAATCACTCTTCATCTCCCCGATCTCACCAGTCATTACTTCTCATCTCTCTCGTTCTCTTATCTTATCCTAAACAAGATTAGATCAAAGAGTCGGGTGTTCGAGAGGGCGAGCCATACAAGGAAGGGCGAGCCCATCACAGTAAACCTTTCTCAGATCCAATCTCTCTACGCCGATATGGATGGCCACTGGCTCTCCTAACGCCGCCACCACCACTCGGACAAATATGACGACAGCCGCCGTGCCCAGCCCTATAATCTGTCCCGCAAAAAGGCCCAGCCCCCTCAGCCAGGCAAGAAGCAGTTCATCATCGAACCCTTCAAAGGTTTGGCCTCAATCCCAAAGCTCGCGTCTGTCACGGTAATTACAATCTACCACTCTCCCTTCCCCAATTCGGCCTTGATTTTATGAATTTGTTTGCCATTTTGAGTTTAGGCTGATCTTAATTGCAATTGGGTTGAATGGAGCAGCCGAGAAGTGTATCAGGGTCGTCGCAAAGCCCCTAGATCACCGCCATTGCAGCCGCGGGTCATTCTTGTCACTTTTATCTTTCTGCGAGATGGTCATAGCTAGTATCTAACACAGTTGCTGCAGCATGAAAAGTGCAGTAAACTAACTCAAATTGCTGAGAAGTCCTTGGAGGAGGGGAATTTTTATCATGGCATTGAGGCATGCAATGAGGTGCTGGATGGATATGGTCGCGATATTGGGCCCATACTAAGGCATGATTGTCTCTGTATTCGTGCCGCATTGTTGCTGAAGGTTCTTTTGATATCAAGCAAAGTTACATGGTTGGATTATGGTACCTTAATTTGAGATTCTCTGGGGCTTACTTCTTTCCCTTTTTTTCTTTTCCAGCGTAATTGGAAAAATGATGCTCATATGGCTATAAGAGATTGCTATAATGCCCGGCAAATTGATAACTCCTCTTTCAGAGCTCATACTATATGTCTGATGCTTTATCACAGGTAATATTGTACTGCACTTGAGTTTATGATGGTCTGAGCTTTTATTGTTTCGTTGGATGGATTAGGGGTGGAGGAAAATAGGAGTTAGGAAATAAATTGTACTTATATATACAGATAAGATTGATAAAGTAATTTTTCCATTTAAAAGCTACTGCAATATTGCCACCAAAGGATAACGCCAAATATATAAATTCTTTTGACCTTTGTTTTTCCACTTACCATAACATATGCAAGGAATTGTAGAAGGGAAAAGTTTATAATAAACATAAGGAAAGGAAACATGTAGCTTATCTATAACCATATAGTTACCTAAGCTTTCTTTTAGACGGTTTTTCAACTCGACTATTGTGGATATGGTAGTGGAAATTCAGATACACATTTACTTAATACAGTTATCCTAATTCCAATTTGAAATAGTTGAGCATTGTAAAACACTTTTGGCTCCTATTCCTCTTGCTGACAGACCTACAGTGAAAGCAAGGGTTTGTTTGAAGCTAATTATCAGTTATTTTGAGGAGCAATGCTGCGAACAAATTTCTTAAAGAATTGGGTTTATCTGTTACAAAAAAAAAAAGAAAAAGGAAAATACTGTTCATTATTTTTACGCATTTGGGTTCCTGATAGTCTGATACTGTTCTTCAAAGGAAACTATAGCAGATATAAAGTTGTGGCATCAATGGCTTAATAGACCCCGTCATATCTCTGCCAGAGTATAATCACATATTCATGCAATATCTGGTGCTTCTTGCTCTCAAAATGTTGTCAGCTTGGCTTGATAAACTACTTCATGATTATATATTTTCTGTATATAGCTAAGAAACATGTGTTAGATCATGAATGAAGTGAGAGAAGTTTGATAAGTATGGACTTTGGACCTGTCTTTGTTTTTGGTAAAGTATTTTTTTTATTGATGAATGCTATTTTCTTGCAGTTGGCCAAACATAAAGAAGCTGTAGAATTTGCTATGGCAGCGCAATCTTTAGCTCCGTCAAATCCTGAGGTAACAGCACAATTGGAGAGTGTAAAAAGAAAGCTTGCTGCAGGTTTGTGACTTTGAGTGTGTTGTGCATTCTTTGATTCCCAGTAAAGTAGATTGTATATTTTTGAGTGCATCCTTTGATACTTTACTGCAGGATTATAGATTTTTAATTCAGCTGTTAATTTTATCTAGTGTAGTAACGGTGTGGCCTCTATATGTTGAACTGAGACTAAAACCCTTAGATAACTAGGGTAATAGCATAATGGAGTAATGTATTGTTTACAATTTGTTATATTCTGTTGTAGACAGACATTAGTTTTTCTGTTAACACAGACACGTTCATAGCTGGCATGTCAACATCCTAAATCTGGATATATGGCCTGCTGATATATTTGTCTTGTTCATTTGGATAAAGATCTTCTGAATTTGAGTATGTAGTCTTGGAAACGAACCATATATTAATGAAGTCAAATTAAAAGTGAAAGTATAACCTTTTTCATTTTCTTGACAAAGATAATTGAACACCTTGATAACGCTACAAATTTTCCAAGTATGAAATTGACTGTCAGTCTTGCGAAATTAGGAGCCAAAGCCAAGCGCCAATCCGCCGCTCCTCCTCCGCGCCAATCCTTCTTCTTCTCCGTTACGCTTCTCCCCTCCGACGACGTCGTTTGCTGCTTCGTGCTTGATCGACCAGCTCAGGGCTGTTTTCCCGGACATGGATAATCAGGTTTCCAATTTCTCATCTTTCTTAAATTATAGTAGGCATGATAATTTTCAATTGGGATTGTAGTTTAAGCTTATAGTTTAGCAATATGGAAGCATAAATATGGAATCTTGCGCTGTTGAATGCGCGTGTGCTATGGGTTTATTTGTTAATTGGTGTAAATCTTGCTGATATTTTGGTTGAATTTGTGGTCTTGAAGTTGAGTTGATGCCTAATGACATGTTCAAAAGTTGGTTGTCCGTGGGTAAGTGATTCACTGCCCTTATTAACTTGATCATCCTCTGCATCCTTTGTTTCAGGAAGAGTCTAACCTCCTAGATTAATATATTAATACATCATAATTGACTTGTTCTTTGTTACATCTGCTGTTAAGGTATAAAGTTGACGGAATAGAGCAGCTGGAAACTTCTGATCAACCAAAACCCAGAGGAGCCAACGCTGTAATTTGACAATGCCAATCTTTTGAGATATAATATCTGTTTTTCCTTTTTTGATCTCGTCTTTTAATCCAACAGTAAATCAGCATGTAAGTTTGCATAATGATCTGAAGACAAAGTTTATTGAAGGGGCCAAAGAACGTAAAGAACTCTACAACAAGGTGTTAGAGTTGAAAGGTTAGGTGTATGTTGTTCTATAGAGGTCCAAGCGATTGTGACTCTAAAGAGGGTTTCTGACATCAGTTTCGCTCTCTTGTAGGAAACATAAGGGTCTTTTGCATAGATATGATGTGTCTGTTAGTGTTGTAGAAGTGTACAACGAGCAAATACGGGATCTACTTGTTCTAGGGAATCAGCTGGGAGCAGCTGCCAAAAGGTCCAAGAGATCCTTAAACATTTCTCATATTTTTCCCCCTTCGTGAATATGTTGAAAGTTCTGTATGATCTTGCTTGTATCTTACTATATGGTTATAATCTTGTAGGGGTGGCTCAAATTGCCGAACCTGCCGCAACCGACCGGAAACCGGCTGGACCGGAGGTGTCGGCGCCGACAAATACGGCAACCGGTGGATCGGTACCGGTAGTACCGTACCGAAGCTAGGAACTCGGCTCGGGAGTGGTACTGTAGAATGTATAGGTTCGGTAATACCGAACCAGCCGGAATAAACTCATCTTTTATTCACTCTTCCTTCTCCTTGTTCCAGAAAGTCAGAAACGACTCTCTCTCTCTCTCTCTTCATTTCTGACTTTTGTTCTTCTTATATTCTTGTTCTTCTTCCTCCATTTTCTCATCATTTTTGTTATTCATCCTTCCAATTCTTTCACCTCTAGATATGAATCAAAGATCGGATCTCCAACTGAATTCTAGATCTGGAATTAGGAGGGCGGCTGTTCTCCTCTCACTCTCAGCTTCATCCATCACCACAATAGAATCAACTCTGTTCTCTTTCTTCTTCAGTTCTTCCTCTTTTGTTTTTTCTTCTTTTCTCTATTCTTCCACCTTTGTGCTCTTTCTTCTGTCTGTTTCTTCTTCCTCCTCATACTGCCTTCTTTAAAATACCGGCCAAAACTGACCGTTGAAATCGGTAAACTGAACTTCCGGTAACCGAAAGCTCCGGCACGGTTACGGCAACACATTTGGTGAAACCGAAGACTTTCGGTCGGTATTCGGTTGACGCCAAAAAATCCGGTAACCGTACCACGGCCAGCCCTATAATCTTGTATGTTTCTTCATATATGGGTTCTCTTATCTCCTTGTTTAGATGGAAAGTCATTTACCTATTCAGACATTGCATAATCTACTTTTCATGAATTCCCACTTGTTTAGCTGACAGTTAGAATAGCACCATGGCCTCTCATTTCTGTATCTCAAAGTTGAAATCTTTTCTGTTACTTTAATATAACTCTCCTTTCAAAATGTGAAGATAGAGTTATATGTGATATCCATGTTTTCTCCGTACTTGTTGCTATATTTTCATTTCTAACAATTCACCAATCTGTTGGGTACTCTTGATGAGCCACGTCTTTCAGTGCTATATGAAGGACACAAGTGAGGTGAATTCCAAGATAATGGTATCTAACAATACTGCAATGTCTTGTAGGCTTGAAATTAGACAAGTTAGAGAAGGGACACATCATGTTCCAGGACTTGTTGAGGCACACGTGAAAAACATGAATGAAGTCTGGGAAGTGATACATCTTAGAATGTGGCTGATTTTATAAGATTTTGTGCTATAGGGACACGCCAGATCTAAACGACTTGCATCTTTAGCATCTTCTCTGGCTGTGGTAAATTGTATGCCACCTTACTCTTTCATGTAGTGTAGCTTATGGTGATTTATGAACTTGAATGTATGGTTGAATGTATCGGATCTTTACATAAATGAATTTGTTTTGAATGTGTTGTCATTTGGATTCCATATATGCAGAATGTCGGTCTTTTGAATGTCTCTAAGACCATTCTATTTCAGCTAAAAACTATTGTCTAATAATTATTCATCATAAAATGCCTAGCAAAAACTGTTGTATGAGCTATCTAACTATAATACATTAAGGACTAAAAGAATGAGAAAGTCATTGTCTAGCAAAACAACAGACAACAGTTTTTTTGAGAAACCTATAATATCAATAATGGATAGACAATGGGAATTTCAGCTACATGTTGTCTGACCCAACCTTCAGACAACAGCAAGCATATAAGCCCATGTTGTCTGGCACAGCCTTCAGACAACAGCAAGCATATAAGCCCCTGTTGTCTGGCACATAATTCAGACAACAGCAAGCATATAAGCCCTTGTTGTCTGGCACATAATTTAGACAACAGTAACTATATAAGCCGCTGTTCTTCTTTGTGGTATTCAGACAATAGACTGGGTAGTAACTGCTGTTGTACTAAATTTTATCAGATGACAGTTTTCTGGTATTGTCTGATTCATGTATCAGACGGCATTGAGATAGACAACAGCAAACCTTATAATCAGACGACAGTGAAAAACTGTCATCTGATTGAATTTTTGGCCTAGTGTCAAACCTGAAGCTTTGAGGGAATTATATTGACACCAATTTAAAACTAAGCAGATATTTAACCGTTGGTCTATGACGAATGAGTATGAGCATACCCAAAATTTGTGATCGTGGATTTTGTAATTAAAAGAGATCAGAACCTGTAGTTCCTTGATCCTTAATTACATGAGGACTTGAAGTTCCTCAATGATCAAACTAACTAGATGACCATCTAAAGTACTTCACTCATAAGTTATGGTCATAAAGTTTAAACTCGATATTTCGAGTATATTATTTTGGCCAGAAGTTCAAAATGCATTTGATGTTAATCTACATCAAACAACAACACAATAATTAAACGTCATGTTTTACCTGTATAACATGGACCAGAAGCTTCGTGTATATCCTATGAGATCCACTGTTCAATTCTTACAAATTTGATTTGTGTCATCTTCAAACTTATGTTTTGAGTGACTTTCAGGCAATGCAATTTTATGCATGGTGTCCAGAAACCATTATTAAAGCTTATACTTATGAGGCTAATATAACAATCATCTCAGATCTTACATATCTGATTGATGGCTCCAGAAGAGCACACATCATTGTCCCTTTGCATTATGTGCCTCCAATATTACTAGAGATGTATAATCTCCCCGTCTCATAAATCTCATTGTATAGTAAGAAAGCCGATTGACATGGTTATACCATGAAATGCCACCATAAGTGGATCATGGCAAGAGAAAAATCAGGAGTCAATGTAAATACTGTCCTAACATCCACATATGTGAGCAAATTGTAAATTGGGTGTGTGTCGCCTATGGTGCACTATATGGTGGATGATTATCAAGCCACTTTCGAAAGGGCACTGGTCAAATTAAATTACATTGACTAGTAAGAACATTGATATTCATCTCACATGCCTGATGTCTTTTGCTTACAATAAGCAAAGTTGACAGTACTATTGTGTTATTCCTCAGATTTATTGTAACCTCTTGAGTTCCCATTGAAACTAAATATTTCTTAATCTGATTATGTAGGAACCTGATGTTCCTTAAGAGGTTGTTATAAATTGAAAAAATTGAACCTCAAGTTTCTTGGATCTCCAATTATATGAGGGCTTGAAGTCCCTCCTCTTTATGGCTACACATTTATACGTGACAGTGAACTTGAGGTTCTCCACGTGATAAAGTTACTCTTTTATTACGGATTGTAGTCTTCAACTCAAAATTTTAAGTATATCATTCTGGCCAGCAGTTCAAAATGAATTCGGTCCATTCCAATTGTCAATATTTCACAATTGATGTTTACTCAAGCTAAGGTAACACTCATATCAAGAGTTATAGATCTTAATCTATTGCTTTACATAAGCTACTATCATGGTACCAAATTTGAAATATTGACGCACTAAGTACCTTTAATATGGTTGTAGAAGACTGTTTTGCTACCTCATATATACTGTGTCAAATTTATATAGTAAATTTAGGCGTATAATGTCATGAACCAGAAGTTTATTAAACCAAATGCACTATTTTGGCTTGACCAGTTATGTCATCTTTGTTGGCCATGTTGCATGGAATCACTTACAAGTTTTGATGACTGCTAACCTTACTCACAATCAAATTGTTTATTTACCACATATTTGCGAGTTGTCACTTTAATGAGACAATCATCTTGTCATATGGGGGAGAAATATTGTTCCTGAAGAACGGTTTGAATTGGTGTGAGACTTTTCCACCATGTCTCATTTTGAGCTTTGTACCTAAAGTGATAATGATATTACTTGCAAAAGAATTTACTTGGATTAAAATCCTTAAAGCATAACATGATTGCATAGACAATCTAGACCAACTATGCATGGTAGCAGACATGTTGGTCCAAATGATATGGTCCTTTGAAAAGAATGACATAGACCAATGTTGGTCCCTTGTAAAATCGCTGATGTCTTGGTGAGACTATTTATCAGTATAGTTTATGCTCATAAACTAAATGTTTTTGACCTAAAACTTGGTATGGGTTCGCCACCAACCAATAGATTTCTTCACTCTAAGGAAGTGATATTATCAAAAACATGTTTACAAGTGGTCAAAATAAGAAAGTATCCCCGCCATTAGGGGGAGAGAAAACTAATGTTATTAAAAGAATGGAGTGAATTTGTGTGGATTATATCCACCAGGTCTAAAGTTTTAAGCTCCCAAAAAGAGAAGATCATACAAGCCCTATAGTGCTCGACATGAGATTATACGTAAAAAGATCTACATTCTACATAATTCATCTATGAGAGATGATTGTCCTGGAAGTGACAATGTATGCCCCAGAAGTGGCATGGGTACCAAATATCAATAAGCTTATTATAGTCAATACATGCGTATAAGAATGTGTGGGATATATGATTAAGGGGCCGTGACCACTTACCCAATTTTTCTCTAAAAATTGCCCACTTACTCCACCAAGAGTTTTTTTAACCCCATTTACCCAATCTAACATTCATTGACAGTATTGCCCTCATTAACTACTCCCCTCAGACCACCAAGCAAACCCGAGCCTTAGCCAGCCCAAACTCTTCTCTCTAAAATTTCAGACTGGCCTCAGCTCACCTCCCTCCTACGTTCGTCGATCGAGACCCCGAGCTCTTCTCCATCCTCCTCTCGCTTCTCAGAACCGGAAATCTGCCATCAAAAGGCCAAATCTTTGAACCTCTAAGACCTAATGAGTGGCTGGGTAGATCGATATCTGGAGGAGCACTGGTGTCCGGCAGTGATGCTTGCAGAGGCGCTGGGCAGAGCACGCTAGGCACTGGGGGGCGAGGGTTGGACACCGAGGTGGTGGGTGGGCTGCTACGTCGTCGCCGATCTGGGTGCTGCGACGATGCAGGGCTGACGAATCCGATCTGGGTGCGACAACAGTGCAGAGGAGTCGTCGTAAGGTCTAGATCGGGTCTCTTGTCCTACTGTTGGGTGCGGAAATCAATTTCACTTGGCTGGGTGAGGTGAGGCCGGCGGCCAAAACTTTTTCTTTTTTTTTTTGGACGGAGGCAGAAAAGAAGATACATTTTTCCTTCTTTGCATTTTTTTTTTGACCGAAAGAAACTAGAAAACAGAGTTTTTTTTCTTGGCTATTAGCTAGTCTGATGAGTATTGGGGTGAAATAATATGATTACTGGGGGGAAATAATATGATCAATTGTGCATGTAGTGTATTTATTTTGGTTTTGGGAGTTTATACAATTCACTGGACGGAAATAATATGATTATTGGAGGCAATAATATGATTTTTGGGAGGCAATAATAAGAGTATTGGGGTACAATAAAATGATTACTGGGGGGCAATAATATGATTACTGGGGGGCAATAATAGCCAGATTCCGGATTCCGGTCATCGGTTGCAGGATTCCGGTTACTGGTCACCGGATTCTGGTCATCGGTAGCCGGATTCCGGTTACGGGTCGCCGGATTCAGGTTACGTGTCGTCGGAGTCGGTTGCCGGCCATTGGTCACCGGAGTCCGTCAAGGTGGAGGATGACTTCTCCCTCTAAGTGAGAAAGAAGGAGAGGGAAAAAAAGTCCCAAAAATTAATAAAAAAGAATTAATTGGGTAAAGGGGAAATAATCCCTTAGAGTGTTTTGGGTAAACGGGGTTAAAAAACAGTTAGTGGAGCAAGTGGGCAATTTTTAAGCAGAAATTGGGTAAATGATAATTTCCCCTATGATTAATGATCATCGATGATAATTTACATTTGGTAGCTACCAAAAATCATTAAGGCTTGTATTGACGCTATACCACGTTTCATTATAAATGTCGACAAAGTATATTATTGGCCAAATTGGAAAGGGGTAATTCCAATGAAATTGGATATTTGAAACGTGATGGAATTCTTGGACCTTTAACCCTACATGGTACAAAAGGGTATTTGTACCCAATATCAATAAGCTTATTATAGCTAATGCATGCATATAAGAATGTGTGGGATCTATGATTAATGATCATCGATGATAATTTACATTTGGTAGCTACCAAAAATCATTAAGGCTTGTATTGACGCTATACCACGTTTCATTATAAATGTCGACAAAGTATATTATTGGCCAAATTGGAAAGGGGTAATTCCAATGAAATTGGATATTTGAAACGTGATGGAATTCTTGGACCTTTAACCCTACATGGTACAAAAGGGTATTTATCAAAAGTGAAGATAAATCACTATGACACAATGTCTATTTATCGAGACATGAGATTATGAATATCTTCCCTTATACGAATGACAATTTTCTATAAGTATAGTGTTACATATAGCTATTATATTGACGAGAGATTTATGGCATGTTGTCACTGTATATTATGAAGATCTTAAAGACACATTGCTAAAAGCATAATCTCAAAAGAAAAGTGTCATAATAAGCGTATTGCTTATCAAATCCTTAAGGGATTCAAATACATGAATGATTCAAGTTCATGAAAGGTTGAAAGAGCCTAAAGCACACATATGAGATTGTTTCTAACCTTATCATATGAGGTAAGGCTTATTGAAAATCGTTTAGTTTTGTTGGTATTGCTTAACCTTTGCAAGTATGATATTTTGTGATGAGCCCCTATATGCAAAGCACACATGGTCTCACTTTAGTGATAGACACATCAAACTACTACACATGGTACATGTAGCTTATCACATACATAAATGAGGCTTGCAATAATCAAGGGGAGATTCTCATCAGGGGGAGCATCCAGAAGCATGCTACCTAAGACATATGCGCGTTGTGGTCTTTTTGTCCTTCGACCAGGGTTATTTTAGTCCCACTGAGTTTTTGTTACCTGGCAAGGTTTTTAACGAGGCAACAATAAGCGCCTCCGATATCATCATTCATTAGTGGACATCCAAGGAGGAGTGTTGTAAATATTATTATCTATGTGGATGTCCATGTAAATACTCATTCGTTATGTACTTTGATGTAAATCCTACCTCTATATAAAGGAGGCTAATGAGACTGAATGAGGACACTTCTACTTCCTCCCAATTATTCTCTCTCCATCTTCTTCCTACTTTGTAAAACATTTAATATTTAATAATCAAATATTAAATTTTTAACAATTCCCCACATGAATGGAAATTCATAAATGAAATTTAAATGTGTAATGCAGATGCTAAAGAAAGTACGGTCGGTAATCATATCAAGATAGGTAGCTTTTGGCCTTGAACCTTCCCTAGTGATGTACTATCGAGTTTACTTGCAAATACTGAATGCGTTGTCTTAAACTATTAAGCTGTTCATGTAAACTAAGAAAATAGTAATCACATATATAATATCTTTCCAAACACATTTGGTTCTACGGTTGTGTCCTTCCGGCCATGGACAATACCCGGTATTCATTAGTTCTTTAGGGAATCCAACCTCAAAGATTGTCATAGAAACGGCCTCATTTCATACTAATATAGGTGACTTCCTTTCGAGAGTATCTTGCTATACTCTACTAAGCTTCCAAGTTGCGGAAGTCATTAAAACAAATATTATCCTACCACAATGCAAGCAACACTATCTCATCAGATTTAGGAGTGAGTAGAAGAAGTATCTCCTCAGTGTTATAAGCCAAACACAATTTAGTTGTCCCTTTGAACCTAGATCTTGGGATCTTCAATCAACTAGGTTGGGTGTCCATCATAATGGCTTTATTTATAGACTTTAATCTCATTTCTTTTGATGATCAATCTATTCTCTAGTCAAACCTTTAACAATTTGGATCCACTCGGTTGACATATTTTGAGAGTAGAGAATGTCGATAATTAACTTTCAAACCCCTACATTTCACTCATACTTTGGGAAGTTCGATTACTGATATGTTTATTATTTTGGAGACTTTACAACTTGATTGTTTCTTATTTATTTTCAATTTAGATTTCTTATCAGGTTTTGGCCATAAACCTTGATATAAATCAAATTGATTTGTTTGGTACTCAACCAATCCTTTTTTTTTTTTTGAAATAATGGTAATTTCATTGATAATAATGCATGCTAAGAAGGCCATTTCATACCCACCCGCTGACACATAATAATGGCCAGAACAAGGTTTCGTGGAAGGGCCACAGTGGCACATATAGGATAGACCAACTATATTTGAACTTATGGCTCACTTAAAAGCGAGCCTATAAGTTATGGACAAAGACCATAGAGAATAGACAAGCCAAACTACACTCGTTAGGTTCCTAATACAAGAAAATTTATGGTAATTAGACAAAAAGCTGAAAACATAGGTTTGGCCAAGAGCCTAAACCCTAGCCCAAATTTAAAAATTAATGGACTAAGGGAGAGTCTCAGCCAAACAACTAAGCCCAACAGGGCAGTCACCAAGAGAGAAGGCCCATCAAGACTAGGTTAACTCAAACCCATACCAGCCATCCACCACGTCGGCAGTAGCCTGTACAGCGCCACCCTCGAGACACGCCACGAACCAGTTACTCCACAAGCCAGCCCCGCAACTGACCAGCCTCGCCACAAGCTTTGCCACGAATCAGCCTTGCCACTAGCCACGCCGTCAAGCTCCGCCACAAGCCAGCAACACCGCCGCCGGATAGTTCTGTCCCTGCACAGAAAAACCACCACCACGCCTAGAAAAGCCGCCCATGCCTACCGTCAAAACCAGCCTGCCAAACCCCAAGTCACAACCTTCTTCTCTCCTGGCCAAAGCCTAGGGTATTGAAGTGCCCGTCCGGTATCCAGTGATTATACGCATTTATATGCGTGTAATTATATCAAAAACACTAGAATTAAGCTAATCCTCATGTCAATTAATATGTAATTAATACATTTTTATTTACTTTGTAGAAAATAAGCGTAATTGCGGAAACGAGAGAAAATGGTGCGAAATTGGAGCAAATTGGAGTTTCCGACAAAAGTACGAAATAGTCAATGCAGGTCAACCTTGGTTAATACCATTAAAGGAGCGGAATTCAATTACCTCCGATAGTATTTGCGGAAGTGCATTGAAGAAGAAGAAGAAGAAGAAGAAAAAAAAAAAGAAAAGAGAGAAAGCAAAACAAAATAAAAGAAAAAAGAAAAAGAAAAAAAAAATCTGGACCATGCTGACGTCATGATGACGTCAGCACACCTTTTCCTTTTCCCTTCTTCCTCACCCATGCAGCCCTCTTTTCCTTTCTTTTTCTTTTTCTTTCTCTCTTCCTCTCACATGTGGCCACGTGGCCCTATCTCTTTCTCTCTCTTCTTATCCCCTCACGCCCAAACCATATATATATATATATATATATATATATTCCCTCATTCCTCTTCCTCCCTAGAACGGCCGCACCACCATTCCAATTATCCCATTTCTTCTTCTTCTCCCACCGAAACCTCACCTCACCACAAATTCCCTCCTCACCAAGATTTTCTTCCATCCTCACCAAGATTTTCTTCACCTCACCAAGATCTCTTCCTCACCAAGATCTACCTCATTAAGATTCCATCTTCTCATCAATTCCACAAATTTCAAAGAGGAAGCCCAAGCATCAAGAATTTCATTACCATTAAATTTGGGTAAAAGTGGGGAGTCATAAATCAGTCTTCACCTCACTAAGATTTTCTTCACCTCACCAAGATCTCTTCCTCACTAATTTCTTCCTCACCAAGATCTACCTCACTAAGATTCTATCTTCTCATCAATTCCACAAATTTCAAAGAGGAAGCCCAAGCATCAAGAATTTCATTACCATTAAATTTGGGTAAAAGTGGGGAGTCATGAATCAAGGCTAGTCATAATTGCTTTATAGCAATTTGTGGCTTGTTCTTGTTACTCCTACTTCTCTTCACTTTGTTCTTCTTAAAATTATGTATATTGATGTTTGTTTATTGATGGGTAGTGAGTAGATTTGTTGTTGGGGGTTAGGGTTGTGTGCCCTAACCCAAATTTTATGTAAAGGATGCCTATTTTAATGTCATTATGCAATTTAATTTGTTGGATGCTTATATCAATTTTTGTTGGGTGGAAATGCATGTCTAGGAGCCTAGTCAACTCTAGGGTATGTATTTTGAGCATGTCTAGGATGGAGTTAGAGGCTTGACCCCCTCTAATTCCTAAGCTAGAATCCTCAATTTGGTATTGTAGGAGTTATAAGCATGGTGATTTACACCCG
>BDJD01001443.1:96989-125912 GCA_002564525.1 Rosa multiflora | reverse complement strand
GAACCTCCCTAGCACCCAACACTCTCTTGTCTTGAATTTTTTCGCAAACTACTTTAGCATTGCATTTTTCATTTTTAGCAATTTTCTATTTTCGGTTCTTAAATTTAGTTTAAGTCTTCACAATTAAAAATCACAATTTCGGATACTTGTTGCTAGGATAATTTGTATTTGTGCTTAGTTGTCCGTCACTAAGTGGGGGTTCCCTATTCCCTTGGGTATGATACTTGGAGCTTAATTTATTTGCCCTAAACTTGATGACCGTGTTATATTACACGTGAGGCGCTAGTATAGGCACCGAATCAATGGCGCCGTTGCCGGGGACAAGGGTGTAAAAACCTTATTCCCTTGGTGTTCGGATTCTTAGGCACTTTGCATATTTTTCTAACTTTTTCTTTATTTTGATTTGTGTGTGTTAAATATTGAAAATATATTTTGGTAATTTTTATTGCCCTAAAAAAAATTCCAGATTTTTATTTTTGCGTTATTGGTTACTTGTTGAGTTTTTATTATTGTAGTAGAAAAGAAAAAAAAAAGAGTTTAATTATTTGTTTGAATTACTTGTGTTTTTTTTTCTTGTATTCTAGTTTCTTATCATTTTCATAATTTTCTTTTGAAGGTGTATGAGTGAACTTCCTAATAAGAGAGGAAGAGGTAGACCAAGAAAAAGAGTGAGAAATCCAAGGACAAATTCTTTTGCACCATCGAGGTCTACTTCACCTATTTTAAAAGAGAGATCACTAAGTCCAAGCTTTGAAGAGGTAGCAATGGGTTATGCGGAGAATAATGAGAGACCAATTAGAGCCTATAGTTGTCCTACCATTGTCAACCAACCATCTTGTATAGTCTTGCCACCTTGTGGAGTCAATTTTGAGATCAAGTCTTCTACTCTTCAAATTTTGCCAAAGTTCAATGGCTTTAGTCAAGAGAGGCCTTACACTCATGTCAAGGTGTTTGAAGAAGTATGTGGTACACTAGAATTGGGAGGACTTACACCGGATAGCTTGAAGATTTTCCCTTTTCACTTCAAGACCGAGCAAGAGAATGGTTACATAGACTACCTCCCGCGAGTATACGATCATGGCGTCAACTTCAAGAAGAGTTTTTGAATGCATTCTTTTCTCCCCACCGGACTACAAGTATGAGAGATGATATCTTGAGGTTTATTCAATTTGATGGAGAGACTTTGCATGAGGCATGGGAGAGATTCGAGGACATTGACCTTGGATGCCCTCACCATGGCCTAGATAAGTGGTTACTTATTGATTCATTCCATGGAGTCTTGCTACCGGAATCTAGAAGACGTGTGGATAATGCCGCACTTGGAAGCATTGAAAATAAGCATGCTACGGAAGCTTGGGGTATCATTGAAGACTTATCTAAGCAAAGTGCAAGGTGGGACTCTCATGACCGAAGAAGAAGACCAAGAGATGAATTTGAGAAGCCAAGGAGTCGTGAATTGTATGATGAGCATAAGAGTCGAGATTCCTATGATGAGCCTAAGAGAGGCCGTGACACCCTTGATGATTCAAGGAGGAGCCATGAGTTGTATGATGAGCCACGGACTCGTGAACATGGTGTTGATAATGTTAGAGGTCATGAGCCTTTACCTAGAGGTCGTGGGATTTATGAGGTGTCTATGCCAAGTGATGGAATGAAGAGTTCAAAGTTAGATAGACTTGAGAAAAAGATGGAGCAATTACTTGAAAAGCAAGATCGTGAGCCACATATTTCACAAGCTAAGGCCATGCATTCTACTCTTTCTACTTGTCTTTTATGTGAGTCTCCTAGCCATGTTACTCAAGAATGCCATTTAGCACATCAATATCCCGATTTTGTGGAAGAGCAAGTAAAGGCAGTGAATTCTTATGGTGGGCACCCTAGAAATGATCCTTACTCACCTACATACAATCTGGGTTGGAGGAATCACCCTAATTTTTCTTGGAGAGACCAAGGAGGTTCATTTAGTGGGTTTCAAGGTGGAAAGCAAAGCTTTAGAGGTGGCCAAAGTCAAGATTCATTAAATTTCGCTCATTATGGCAATGCACACCAAGGCAACACTCAATTTTCACAATATGGTCAACATGGACAGCAAGCATACGGGCCCAGTTCTCAATCCCAATCCACCTCAAGTCTAGGATTTCATACTCAAAATGCTCCTCCCGGGTTTACTCAAGGTGGTGGCTATGGTCCTAACAAGTTTCAAGGTGTTCCCATTGCCTCACAACCGGAGGAGAAGAAGAGTGCAAGTGATGATGCTCTTTCTTCTATGTCTCAATGCATTACTATACTATCCCAAGGTCAAGCCACCATGCAAAAACAAATGGGACTATTAGAAGTGCAAATGAGTCAAATGGCAAAGGAGCTTAGCACACGTCAACAAGGAGCCTTACCTTCACAACCGGAGCCAAACCCAAGAGGAAAACTCCATGAATACAATGCCGTCACCACTCTACGTTCGGGATAGGTATATAATAATCATGTTTACATGCCTACATCTTCTAGTCTCCATACAGATCCTTTATTTGATGATGATGTCGGTTTGCAGTCATATGGGGCCAAGAGGGAAGAAAATGTACCTCTTGGCCATGTTGTTGATGACCAATTGCTTACACACCATGATTCTTTTGATCATAAGGAGGATGGAACCGGAAGGGAAGAAAATGTACCTTCCGGTAAATATGGAGTGGGTGATGTGACTTTGAATGCCAAAGGAAGAAATAAGGGGGTGGATAAGGTAGCCGGATGGGAAGAAAATATACCTTCCGGAGGAGCTAATCTTGGTAAAGGTTATGGTTTCTTTTCCTTTGAGAACAATGCAAGCAAATATGGTTTGATTGATAGTGACAAGGAAAGAGCTTTATTGAGAAAGAACACTTCTAGGGATGAGGATGTCTCGGACCCTAAATTAGATGGTGAGGCCATGAAGGCTAGGGACCCATCTAAGGCCAATGACACCTCTAGGAAGGTTCTTGATGACATTAGACCCACCACTCATGAGTTTGAGCCATCTACTTCTAGAGAAAAAGATGGGAGACATAAGGAGGAAGACCTACATGTGCACGGTAGCTCTAGGGATAGGAGTAGTCCGGTCTACTCATCACTAGGCGAGGCCTTGAGGGCTAAGAACCCTAGTGAGACTGTGACTACCCTTAGAGGCACCACCGGGTGTCTCACCTTTGATCCACCTCTTGACTTGAGCATACCGGAACCTCAACTTCCCTACCCTAATGTGCCAAGAAAGGAAAATGTGAAGAATAGTGGGAAGAAGAAGAAAGTTGGCTTGATGTCTGAAGTGCATGATATTTTAAAGAAGGTTAATGTCAATATACCTTTGATTGAGCTTCTTCGACAAATGCCGGTTTATGCAAAATTTCTAAAGGACTTGTGCACCCATAAGAGGAGGATAAAGAATGATGAGCGGTTCGAGATTTGTGAGGAGGTTAGTGCTATCTTGCAAAGACGGATTCCCCTAAAACTCAAGGATCCGGGGAGCTTCAATATATCTTGCACTATTGGTGAGAAAGTCTTTGATAGAGCTTTGATGGACCTTGGTTCAAGTGTTAACATTATTTCTTTTGAGACTTTCTGGAAACTTGACCTTGGACCTATTAAAGCTACTCCTATATTCTTACAACTTGCGGATCGGAGTATTAAGAGAGCCATGGGTGTTGTTGAAGATGTGTTAATCAAGGTTGATAAGTTCTACTTGCCGGCGGATTTGGTGGTATTAGATATGGATGATGGACCTCATAGTGACAAAGACATACCTATCATTCTTGGTAGACCCTTTATGGCAACCGCGGGAATAAAAATTAATGTTCAAAAGGGCACCATCAAAATGAAGGTATTGGGAGAAAATGTATTACTTAAGAGTCTTGAACCCATATATCCTCCGGAAATAGTGAAGAGTGTGCTCTCTATCAATTTAGTGAAGGGTAATGAAGCTAAGAGTGAGCGGATCTTTGGACCTTTGAATCCCTCCAAGCCTACAATCCGTGCACAAAATCATTTCTCACCTATTTGGGGTTATGACAATGAGCCACCATTGAAGCATGATGATGTAGTTCCTACTTCTACTTTGGAGCCTACTATCGAGCTTGAAAAGCTAACAACCCCTATTCTTGAGACTTATGACCAACACGAGAAGAAGAGTCAACCATTGAGTGAGGCACAAAAGGAGTCCAACAAGAAGTTAAGGGAGGTTTGTGGAATTGTCAAGAAGAAGGAAGGATCTAAGAGATATGATTGGCCTCCACCTTCAAGCTACAAACTTGCTTCTTCAATTGCTAGATGTTTTGGAAATGATAGTGATGATAGCACAATTGTTGTGGGTGGTAAGAAGACATCCTTTGAGCCACCTTGAGGACGAAGAGTGAAGAAGACCGGCTTGAGGTCTTTAAAAACAAGCGCTTCTAGGGAGGCAACCCTAGGTAGTTTTGAAATTTACTTGTTCATTTTTCAAGAATAAGGCTATTTAATTAGCCATCTTTTTGGGGGGATGGGAGGTGTCCGGAGTTGGAAATGTGAAGGAGAATTAATTTGGTTGTGAGCAGTTTCTGTCCTGAAATTCAGTTGAATTTGAGTGACTATAGATTCCATTATACATGCTATTTTTAGCTGAAATTTTCTGGAGATATATCCCTAGGTGTCTACTGTCTTTTGCCAAAATTTGAACCACTTTCAGTCACTGAAACTCAAGTTATTTAATGGTCAATGCATGGAGATCAGAACAGAGATAGCTACTGTAGAGTAACTTTGAGAAGCTACACCCTCTATATATTAAGTTATTTGGAGCTCAAATTTTCCATAAATGTATCTTCACATGTCCTCTATATGCTGGTTCAACAGTTTTTCATTTGAACCTCTCTAGCTTCAGATATGGAGTTCTAAGTGACAGAGATCAGAAACAGGGCACAGCAGAAACTGCAGAACACAACAGTGAGTTTGGAGGTCAACGATTTTTGATTCAGAATTGATTTTCCAGTAAAATTTTAATAGAAGGTATTTTCATGAGTCTAGTTTTATATCCAGTTAGTCTAACCCTCTTTGCACCTCTGGAGCTTCAGATATTTCTGTTTTGGTGACTGAGGGTCAGCAGGAGTCTTCATGACAGATCGGCAATTTTGACCAGCTTTGGTTTTCATCTCAGTTGGAGATAGGTGGCTCACTTTATATGGATAGAAATCTCTCTGAGTCTACTTTCCAATTCATGCAGTCTCACTTACTTATCACTTTCTGATTTTAAGATATGGGCATTAAAATACAAAAAGGTCATTGCTGATAGTTTTCTGCACTCACTAGTTTTGTTCACTCGGGTCAGATGGACTTCTTTCACTTCAAATCTTCAATGGAGGTTATTATAGACAGCTGTGAGTTGTGTTGGAGGTGGCCAAGACCATGAGCTTAATGGAGGACCCTTGTCCTTATTCTTTGAAGTGGGCTACTTGTGTCACATTGCTCCTTGGACACTATATATTTCTCAATGGAGTCGATCTTTCATGAGCACCTAGAGCTATTATGGAGCATACGTTGAGGAAGTCAAGGCCTTGTGCCTTGAGGTTAGTGTCTCTTATTGGTCTTCTCCGAAGGTCATGAGCAATGGAGGGTCGCCAAAGGGGGTTTCCATATCTTTTCTCCGCATTTAGTTTAGTATAGTTGTGTAGGTTTTTCTTATGCCTTCGCCCGGACTTCACTTTCATGCCTAAATCCAACATTGATTTAGCTTTCCAGCTCACTTGACAACATTGAGGACAATGTTGGTTTTAAGTGTGGGGGTGAGGGCTCAGGCGCTCCTAAAAAAAAAAAAATCCTTATGTAATTATATTTTAGTGGTTAATGCATTTTCCAGCCCCAATGACGAGACATGGACTTAACTTGTTATGATTGTGGATAGAGTGAGCATGATCTAGGATTTTGAATTTGTTTTGTGATTAAGTGTATATGTGATCTATGCTTAACTATATGTGTGCACATAGCCTATGGTTAGGTTGGTTCATCATAATTAGAGAAGCATATAGATCATTTGTTTGACTTGCATGCCCTTATTTGTGAGCTTTTGTGCCAATATCTATAGTGTATGCATTGTTCATTCACTTATTCTTTCATGTGTGTACAATTTCATGACATTGCGTATCTAGAACTTGCTTGAGACTTCTCGAGGCTACTTTTAACTTGCTACATGATAGAAAGGATGAAGGCATTAGGACTATATACCACCATGGCCAAAGAAGCATGTGCCCAAAGATATTTACCACTAGATTGCCACTTTGAGCCTATTTATTCATTTAGCCTTTTTATTCATTTGCGCCACAAATCCCTACCTAGCCTAAACACTTTTATCCTACCCTTCCATGGTAGTTGGTGAAGCGATTTGAGAGAATGGCTTTATACTTGAGTGCTTCAAAAGAAAAGAAAAAAAGTCAAAAGTGTGAGGTTACAAAAGAATAAGTGTGGGGGTGAGTGTTATTGTTTTAAAAAAAAAATAGAGGAGTTGTTTGAAAAGAAAAAAAAAAAAAAAGGTAAAGTATTGTACATAGTATAGTGTGGGTTGTACATTGGGATTAGAGTGAGTTAGCATTTGAAAGCAAAAGTCATATATATTTCTACAAGAGAGAATTGCTTCATGAGCTTACATGGACTTTGTTTTTCCTTATCCTTCATTTCTTATAGCCACCCACCCTTAGCCCCATTACAATCAAATAAAATACCTCTTAATCTTGAATGTTGTGGGTTACCTAGTGGAGATGAGATCAAAGAGCAAGCATATGGTGACGCGTGTTGTGAAATTGGTTTTGAGTGAAACACATATAGCCCCTAAATACTTGAGCGGTAATATGTAGTGAACCTATGTAAGTTTAGCGGGTTACATCGGGTCTTCTATGTGCCTATTTGATTGTGGTGGATTGATTTGACACATGGTCAACACATGCATATACTTGAGCATTTTTCACATGTGCTTCTTAATTGCCTCACAAATTCAAAAATCTTATGTGGTGCTTACATCTACTTCATGGTCATGTACATAATTAGTTCTCCAAAGATTATGGTTGGAAAGGCTAATACCACACTTTCTTTATGTTTGAGCATTTGTGTTTGAGTTAATAGATTTTTGGCAATTAATTTACATTTAGTTTGCTTGGGGACAAGCAAAGTTCAAGTGTGGGGGTGACCACTAAGCGATTCACCCTCGCAATGAGGTAAAGCTTATTGAAAATCGTTTAGTTTTGTTGGTATTGCTTAACCTTTGCAAGTATGAAATTTTGTGATGAGCCCCTATATGCAAAGCACACATGGTCTCACTTTAGTGACAGACACATCAAACTACTATACATGGTACATGTAGCTTATCGCATACATAAATGAGGCTTGCAATAATCAGGGGGAGATTCTCATCAGGGGGAGCATCCAGAAGCATACTACCTAAGACATATGCGCGTTGTGGTCTTTTTGTCCTTCGACCAGGGTTATTTTAGTCCCACTGAGTTTTTGTTACCTGACAAGGTTTTTAACGAGGCAACAATAAGCGCGTCCAATATCATCATTCATTGGTGAACATCCAAGGAGGAGTGTTGTAAATATTATTATCTATGTGGATGTCCATGTAAATACTCATTAGTTATGTACTTTGATGTAAATCCTACCTCTATATAAAGGAGGCTAATGAGACTGAATGAGAACACTTCTACTTCCTCCCAATTATTCTCTCTCCATCTTCTTCCCACTTTGTAACACATTTAATATTTAATAATCAAATATTAAATTTTTAACAATTCCCCACATGAATGGAAATTCATAAATGAAATTTAAATGTGTAATGCAGATGCTAAAGAAAGTACGGTCGGTAATCATATCAAGATAGGTAGCTTTTGGCCTTGAACCTTCCCTAGTGATGTACTATCGAGTTTACTTGCAAATACTGAATGCGTTGTCTTAAACTATTAAGCTGTTCATGTAAACTAAGAAAATAGTAATCACATATATAATATCTTTCCAAACACATTTGGTTCTACAGTTGTGTCCTTCCGGCCATGGACAATACCCGGTATTCATTAGTTCTTTAGGGAATCCAACCTCAAAGATTGTCATAGAAACGGCCTCATTTCATACTAATATAGGTGACTTCCTTTCGAGAGTATCTTGCTATACTCTACTAAGCTTCCAAGTTGCGGAAGTCATTAAAACAAATATTATCCTACCACAATGCAAGCAACACTATCTCATCAGATTTAGGAGTGAGTAGAAGAAGTATCTCCTCAGTGTTATAAGCCAAACACAATTTAGTTGTCCCTTTGAACCTAGATCTTGGGATCTTCAATCAACTAGGTTGGGTGTCCATCATAATGGCTTCATTTATAGACTTTAATCTCATTCCTTTTGATGATCAATCTATTCTCTAGTCAAACCTTTAACAATTTGGATCCAATCGGTTGACATATTTTGAGAGTAGAGAATGTCGATAATTGTTAACGTTAGTGATCCGTGGGATCTCTAGTTAGCTTTAGAGAGAGAGAGAGAGACAGAGAGAGAGTGACACGAGATGTATAGTGGTTCGTTTCCCGCCTTAGCGGGAAACTACGTCCACTTGAATGTTTAACTATGTGTGTTGAGCCTTGCGGCCCAGGGGATTACAAAAGATGTAATGGGATCGATTTAGTTGTGGGAGGAGGCATTCCTTTTATAGGTGAAGAAATGCTTCTGCTTTACATTTTCTTAGATGTGGGATGACTAAAATCACTATTCTAGTCTAGAAAGCCTATTTGTGAGGGCAACTTGGCAAGGCCGGAAAGGTGGCTTCCCGGCGATGGATTTGCGACTTCCGGATACTGTAGCGTAGCTTGAACATAGGGATACAAGATGAAAGTAGTGGTTGGGCCTCACCATGGCTTGTTGGTGTCCCAAAGAGGGAGTTATTTATGCTTGGTGAGATAGCAAACTAGTCATGCTAGTAGAGGTATCTACAAGTCCCTGAAGTCCCCAAGTAAGAGGAGCTTTTTGGTTGGGGAGTTATAATCATGAAGTCACCAAGCATAAGTAACCGGACGGCACTGAGCCCCTACAAGTCCCCGAACTCTGTAAGCAAGAAGGGACTCGTTAACATGCGAAACAAAGACAAAAAACAGGCATATGTAGGATGCTCGTTGCATTGGGCAACAAATGTGAGTTGCACTTATATGCGTTGGCATATATGAACGTATGGGGTGCGTGATACATGTTGATGTATACACGCGAATGGCGCCAAGTACGATTGATTATGGTGTACAAACTCGAGAGCGCGTATGGTCGTGTGAGCATTTGGATTGCATATGATAAATGTAAGTTGTACGAGCGCTGCGAAGGTAAGCGTTTGTAATTTGTGAATGATGAATACGTGAATGCTTGTGTTTGTTGGTTGTCACTCGTATTAATGGAACGCGAAAAGAATTCAATTTGTCGCAAGTGACAAACGGTAGAAGAATTCAATGTTCCATTAACGTGTGGTGTGTCGATTAGACATGAGTGTAAAGCTCGAGGATTGCCGGGAAGGCATGAGCGGAAAGCTTGTGAGCGGGAAAACTCGGGTTTGCCGGGAAGGCATGAGCGGGAAGCTCGTGGGTTGCCGGGAAGGCATGAGTGGAAGCTCGTGGGTTGCCTGGGAAGGCATGAGCGGGAAGCTCGTGGGTTGCCTGGGAAGGCATGAGTGGGAAGCTCAAGGGTTACAGGGAAGGCATGAGCAGGAAGCCCGTGGGTTGCCGGAAAGGCATGAGCGGGAAGCCCGTGGGTTGCCGGGAAGGCATGAGCGGGAAGCTCAAGGGTTTCCGAGAATGCATGAGCGGGAAGCTCGTGGGTTACCTGGGAAGGCATGAGCGGGAAGCTCAATGGTTGCCGGGAAGGCATGAGCGGTAAGCTCGGGGGTGCCACGAAGGCGTGAGAGGTAAGGTCGTGAGCAGAAGCTCAAGGGGGTGTTGCGAAGGAGTGAGTGGTAAGCTCATAAGCGGAAGCTCGGGGGTGCCGCGAAATCGTGAGCGGTAAGCTCGTGAGCAGAAGCTCAAGGGGGTGCTGCGAAGGCGTGAGGGGTAAGCTCGTGAGCGGAAGCTCGGGGGTGCCGCGAAGGCTTGAGCGGAAGCTCGGGGGTTCCGCGAAGGTGGGAGGGCGAAAGCTCGGCGGTACTGCTGAGGCATGAGAGCGAAAGCCTGGCGGTGCCGCTGATGCATGAGCGCGAAAGCCTGGCGGTGCCGCTGAGGCACGAGCGCGAACCTCGGTGTTGCCATGAGGCATTAACGGGTAGCTCGAGGTGATGCCCTGAGGCATGAGCGTGACCATTGCTAATTATGTTGGGCTGTATGTACAAGTCCCCGAAGTCCCCAGTCAAGGAGGGTGTTCTTGCGGGTTGATACCAAAGCGTAGCTTTGTACCGTATATCAAGCATAATTAGTGCGAGTGCGTCGTCCATCTAGAATTGGTTGGAGCGAACGCTTTTGCCCTTTCGGGTAGGCCCTTGCTAGGCCCGCCAGGGAGTCCCCCACTCCCCAGCCACGACGGACCTCCGGATGGTCGGTAAATTGTTTGTTGAGGGGGAGCTGCACGGAGCAGAGGGTGTTGGGTAGTGAGCCCAATCTTTGGTACCCAAGCGTCGAGGTTAACTGCCGGATCAATGGCTGCCGTGGGCTGTGTTAACTAGTCCCTTTACTATTTCTCGGAGGAGAAACTTGACTGCAATGCCTTTTAGCGGTCTTTGTCATTATGAGGCGTTGCCTTACCATTTGGCGGTGACCATAGACTCGTAAAGTTTGTACTTGTATGAAACATGACAAACAAATAGAGCAAGTAATAAAATTTTGTTTGAGGGTCCCATGTTTATCTAATTGAGTTGCAATTAAAATAGAAGCATGGCATATGTGTATAGCATGTACT
Source organism: Rosa multiflora (assembly GCA_002564525.1). NCBI lineage: Eukaryota > Viridiplantae > Streptophyta > Magnoliopsida > Rosales > Rosaceae > Rosa > Rosa multiflora. Next base: position 115,022 of record BDJD01001443.1, on the reverse strand, counting down.
TGTAATGTGGATGCTAATATCATTTTTGCAATTTTGTAGATTTGCTTTTAAGGATCATTGAGATCGGTATGTGAAGCATGGCATATCTAGCATGTGAGGTCTAGAAAGTGTTGCCAAATCTAGGAAATGTTGTTGGCATGCTCAAAAGTTTATGGAAGCATGCAAAAATATATCAAGTGTGATCTTCTTGTACGCATGCTTAAAGTAGTAAAAGCATGTGATTAGCATGGCACTAGCTCAATTTGAAAGAGCGTAAAAGATAAGATATAGTTACTTATCTTATGCCGATTTGGAGCTAGTTGGAATTGGATTTGACATAAGTACCCAAATCATGTTGGAGTTGTCCAAGCATGACGCTCCAATATTGCTTCAGCGAAGTTCCTTAGTAGAAGGATGGTGATTTTGCTAATTTTGCGGGGTGATTGGTGATTGTCTCCTCGCAACGAAAAATAGGTGATTAGCATGTGTGTAAAATCAACACTAGTATTTATGTTTATTTGCGGTAGATCACGTAGGAGAAGTACAAATAATCAAGTAATGCTAGCGGTTGAGTCGGAGCATGTGTACTTATGTGTGATAACTATCTCAATAGCACATGCACAGGTGTCTATAAGTTGATAACAAGGCACATGCAGCTAATACACAACTAGAGGGATATTAGCATGTTTATGTGCAATAGTTCACATAATTAATTGGGCAGTGGGGGCGCAGGCATGTATCATGTACAACTACGTATGTTTGTGTGTCAACAAGCCAATTAGTTTGTGGAATTGTGTGGCAAAGTAGTTGTCGTCATACAATTAGTTGGATTAAGATGATCTATGCATGGGGGCAGACACATGGTATATAATATATAACTGTGTTCAATAAAGCAGCATATATATATATATATATATCTATATATATATATATATATCTATATATATATAACCATGAATCACATTAAACTCTGTGGCGCCTCACACCCATGCATGAAGAGCATGTTGGAAGTGTAGTGATTAAACATGCTTGTGGTGTATGTGTGCATGGCAGACAAGGGTACACATGGCATAGCATTTTAGTTATGTCTCTGTTAGGTTTCTGCTTCAACTATGCCCAAGTAGAAAGCACGTGTCGTGCATATCGAAATAACACAACTTATCTTGTTGGTTGGCCCTGCTTCAAGCTCAGTGAAGGGATCAGGTGTGCCAACCAGTGATTCAAAGTGAACGTGGGGATGAAAGTTCAGCGGATTTGCTGTAAAGTTCGGCGGAGGATGACTCGGTCAGCGAAGAAGCTTGGGGAAGGTTTCCCAGCGGAGATTCCCGGTGGAGGAAGCTGCGTCAGCTGAGAACTCCGGCGGAGGAAGTTTTTCAGCAGAGAATCCCGACGGAGGAAGCTTGCCCAGCTGAGAAGTCCGACGAAGAAAGCTCGTCAGCGAAGAAGGCCGGCGGAACTTAGAGAGTTGGTGGATCTGGAGCTCGGCGGAGCTAGCTAGCGGGGATTGTCCGGCGGAGGTTGTCCGGCGGCGGCAGGCTAGCGGGGGTGCTGAGAATTAAGAAGCTTGGCCCTGTCGGAGGTTTCTGGCACTGTTGGCGTTTGTTGGCGGATGGACTCTCTAGCGGACTGCCTCGTTGGCAGAAGACTCACCGGCGGAAGGCTCGCTGGCGGAAGACTTGGGTCAGCGGAGCCCTGGTAGGGATGGGTTTGGTGGAGAACTATTGGTGTTGGCTCTTTGGCAGAGCTAAAGTTTAGCGGGGACCTTAATGTCAGCGGATACTCGGAGTTTAGCGGAGCTTTGAGCTCAGCGGAAGCTTTTGGCTGGCGGGAGTTAGGCACTAATGCCCAGCTGAGGAGAAACTCAGCGGTGAAGAAAGCTCGGCAGAGGAGAAAGCTTAGCGGAGGCCGTTGCCGGTTGGCGGAGCGGAGCTTCTTCAAGAACTTCGAGGCTGGCGGTACCGTGCCCAGCGGAGGATGCTCGGCGCAGTGACGGGCTAAGTGGATTTCAGCCGTAGGGTTTATTCAGCCGTAGAAACCTTTGCCGGCTGCAATCTTGGCCAGCGGTGATGCTCGGCGGAGCTTTACTTGGTGGATCGCCTGACAGATTGGCTCTATGGACCATCGAAACGCTTGTTGCTTGAGAGAGTTACTGGCAGAAGCGTTGTTTGGCGGCATATAGGTTCGAAGGGCGAGCTGGAGTGGCTAGCGGTGGCTCAGCGGAGCTTTTTGCAGGAGGAAGGCTGGCGGAGCTTCTGTCGCTGATTATGCTTAACAGAGGAAGCAGTTGCCGCTAACGGTAAAGCTTGGTTTTTGTTGTTGTTGGTTGCCGTTTAGCGGTGGTAGCCTGGTGGAGGTTGCTGACGACAATAGCTAGCGGAGGAGAGGTGTACAGTTCAGCGGGGACGCTGATGATGGCTAAAATGCCCCCGGGTGTCCAGAGAAGATTTGCACCTAACTTCTTTTTTTTTTTTTTTTTTTTTAGATTGTCGTTGACCTTTGAGGTGGGCGTTGACTTGCCCTATAAATTTTTGACTAGCATTTGATCGAAGTTGACCAGAGTTGGTCGGCGTTGACCAAGCGTTGACGGGCCAAAGCTCGTGGTAGGTCACGAAGCCTTTGTGTTGGCTTCCCACAGACGGCGCCAATGTTAACGTTAGTGATCCGTGGGATCTCTAGTTAGCTTTAGAGAGAGAGAGAGAGAGAGAGAGAGAGAGAGTGACACGAGATGTATAGTGGTTCGTTTCCCGCCTTAGCGGGAAACTACGTCCACTTGAATGTTTAACTATGTGTGCTGAGCCTTGCGGACCAGGGGATTACAAAAGATGTAATGGGATCGATTTGGTTGTGGGAGGAGGCATTCCTTTTATAGGTGAAGGAATGCTTCTCCTTTACATTTTCTTAGATGTGGGATGACTAAAATCACTATTCTAGTCTAGAAAGCCTATTTGTGAGGGCAACTTGGCAAGGCCGGAAAGGTGGCTTCCCGGCGACGGATTTGCGACTTCCGGATACCGTAGCGTAGCTTGAACAAAGGGCTACAAGATGCAAGTAGTGGTTGGTCCTCACCATGGATTGTGGGTGTCCCAAAGAGGGTGTTATTTATGCTTGGTGAGATAGCAACTAGTCATGCGAGTAGAGGTATCTACAATAATTAACTTTCAAACCCCTACATTTCACTCATACTTTGGGAAGTTCGATTACTGATATGTTTATTATTTTGGAGACTTTACAACTTGATCGTTTCTTATTTATTTTCAATTTAGATTTCTTATCAGGTTTTGGCCATAAACCTTGATATAAATCAAATTGATTTGTTTGGTACTCAACCAATCCTTTTTTTTTTTTTTGAAATAATGGTAATTTCATTGATAATAATGCATGCCAAGAAGGCCATTACATACCCACCCGCTGACACATAATAATGGCCAGAACAAGGTTTCGTGGAGGGGCCACAGTGACACATATAGGATAGACCAACTATATTTGAACTTATGGCTCACTTAAAAGCGAGCCTATAAGTTATGGACAAAGACCATAGAGAATAGACAAGCCAAACTACACTCGTTAGGTTCCTAATACAAGAAAATTTATGGTAATTAGACAAAAAGCTAAAAACATAGGTTTGGCCAAGAGCCTAAACCCTAGCCCAAATTTAAAAATTAATGGACTAAGGGAGAGTCTCAGCCAAACAACTAAGCCCAACAGGGCAGTCACCAAGAGAGAAGGCCCAGCAAGACTAGGTTGACTCAAACCCATAGCAGCCATCCACCACGTCGGCAGTAGCCTGTACAGCGCCACCCTCGAGACACGCCACGAACCAGTTACTCCACAAGCCAGCCCCGCCACTAACCAGCCTCGCCACAAGCTTCGCCAAGAATCAGCCTTGCCACTAGCCGCGCCGTCAAGCTCCGCCACAAGCCAGCAACACCGCTGCCGGATAGTTCTGACCCTGCACAGAAAAACCACCACCACGCCTAGAAAAGCCGCCTATGCCTACCGTCAAAACCAGCCTGCCAAACCACAAGTCAGAGCCTTCTTCTCTCCTGGCCAAAGCCTAGGGTATTGAACTGCCCGTCAGGTAGCCAGCATGAAGACAACGATGCCGAAGCCGGCGCTATCCATGGCCGCCGCTGGACAGGGAACGATCTAGTAGTGTTTGTGTGCGCTCGCGGTGCTAGGGCTTCTGAACTAATTAGGTCGCAAATGACTTCTTTCAACCAATCCTTGATATCTATTCCATCATTATATAGTTAATCAACAAATCATATTTTACAAATGCTTAAATTTCCAATCCTATTGCAATTCCAAGTGCAGGTAAGTATTTCAATCATTTTGAAATCCTATTCTCTTACATAGCTCAATCATATTGAAAGTCCAAGTACAAATGCCACGTACAAATTAACAAGCACTATCTCTAATCAACATATATGTTTCATTAATCATTTGTACTTTGTTATAATATAGATAGAAAAGTAAAAGATAAAGACTAACTTTATTATAAGGGCTAAATATTGGTTACTATCCTATGGTTTGCATCCAAAATTAATTCAGTCCGTGGACTTCCAATTTCATCAAAAACACCCTTGCACTATAATCTCTCATCCAATAGGTCATTCCGTCATGTGTCCGTGAAATGGATCCGTTAAATTACTGACAACTCAGCTCCAGTGGTGCCTACTTGACAGAAAAAATTCCCAAATTAACCATGACTCTCTTCTAACTTAGATTATAGCCACAATCCCTATATTACCCTCGTTGGAAATCTGGCTCTCTTCTAACCCAGATTTTCAGCGAGTGTTTATAGTTTGCAGTTTCTTGGTTAGGTATCATGACAATGGAGGAGGAGGAGGAGGAGGAGAAACTTCCTTAGTCTAATTCGGAGAAGGGAACACGTCCCTGTACTCTCTCTAAAAGGGACGAATCGTCCGTTTAACTCTGCTTCAACACCGAATTCTTCAACTGTTCTTGATTTTCAGCGAAGGAGAATCTGGCTCTGAACTATTCATCCGTTCTTGATGGGAACTTTTATCAATTGGAAACTTTTGTTCATTAATTGAAACTTTTGGTACGACCCACCTCTCTGAATATTTTTGTTCACCAGCATAATCAATTAAACTTGTTTTCAGTCTCCTTGTTGATCATGTATAGCACTGCTCAATCAAATTTGAAATCAAGTATAATTGACACCATTCTTTTGTCTTCTTTCTTATCACACACAGCACTGATTTTGGAAAACAAAGCAATTGATATCAATTAAACTTTTGTCTCCATTTCTTTTGTCTTCGATCAGCACCGTTTCTAGAAATAAGACCTGACCAAGTTTGAATGCTTGGTCAAATTAAACAAGGGTCTTTCTAAATGTACCCAAAAATCTAAGTACACCCAGCAATATATTTATTTTTAAATATCTTTTGTTATGTCTAATTAAACACAATAAGTATTCCTAGAATAGCCTCATAAAAAATATACCCAGCAACTGCTCTCCAGATGCTGTTCTACTTGTCGACTTCGACAATTTCGATTAAGCCGTGATCCATTGAACACACTGATATGATACTTTCACACCTTTTTTTTTTTTTACCCAGATCATCGCCGTCATGATTAAGGAGGTCACTAAGATTATTCCTTCAAATGCCTATCGTGGTCTAATTCAATTTTCTATCTTCATCTCATACTTCATCTACCAATCGAGCCGACATGATCACAAATAATTAAGTTTCCGCAAATTTTTGATGTTTCACTCAAATCAAAATTAAAGCTTCTCCACAATTTAAGATATTCAATACGAAAGAGAAAAACAAAATCACTTCGCACTTCATTTTTGTCTAATCTGGGCAAGCCATTTAAAGTCCTAGTTGACTGAGAAAGTTGCTTTACTTCATTCACGTACCTTTTGATAGTTCTTTTATTATAAACTTGTCGTTGGGATTGAAAACTTGAAATAGGAACTAGGGGATTGATGCTGGGTAGGTTTTGTTTGTCAGTTAGTTTCTTTTTGCTGGGTATATCGTTTTCAAGAGGGGGATATTTTGGAGAAATCAGTTTGTTTAATTAGAAGTATTTGCAAATAAATATATTGCTGTGTTTACTTAGATTTTTGCTAGGTACATTTAGAAAGACCCTTAAACAATTAACCTTGGTCTCCATTATCTTGTCTTCTTGCTTATCACCCACATCACCCCATTTAGAAACGAAGCAATTGTTTATTAGTCAATTAAATTTTGCCTCTATACATCACCGCTTCCATTAATGAATCAAGTTTGTTAATCAGATCACCACTTCAAGTAACAAAGAGAATTCGAGATATCGGAAGAGAGCAAAGTGGTGCGAGAGCGATAGGCCAGAGGAATGCAGCAACTCTTGATGAAGTGTCATGGTCGTCCTCACCAAATACAACGCCATCAGGACTCAGTTTCGGCGTCTCAGTGAGCCCATACTCTTTTCGGAGAACGAGATATGGAAGGCGAGACAGGCTGAGGACAATTTTGGCCAAACTGGAGACGTGATGCTAGAGTTCATATTGCCCACTACTCAATGCCCATGGCAACCTTGCAGCTTCAACGTGCAACACTACTAGAATTTACCCAATTGGTGTCAAACCACTTTTGTCACCTATTGTGAAAATTTTGTCACCTAAAAGTATGAGTGACAAAATAAGTTCGTCACGAGTTTCGTCACCTATAGTGCAAGACCAATTCCTTTAGGTGACGAAATGATAAGTTCGTCACCAAAATATCTTTAGGTGACGAAATGCATTTGTCACCTAATCCATGATATTCCGTCACCCATTCTGTTTCAGAATTTGACTGATTTCAAAATTTGGAGCCAAATTTCTGGTAACCACCAAATTCCACTCAATTGGTGACAAATTTCATTTTGTTATTGTTTTTAGTTTCACTGATTATTTGAAAATTTATTTCATATTCTTCAATTTCATAGCTTATTGCATGTCCTAGAATAAATTTCAATCCAACTGTCATATATTGCATTTCAAAGTGAATACAAACCGAGTATTGATATATAAAATACAAATATGTTTAAGTATTGGACATTACTTTACATCTAAAATGTGATACTCCTAATACACATTACTTTACATCTAAAATACAAATATGTTTAAGTATTGGACATTACTTTACATCTAAAATGTGATACTCCTAATACACATTCCAATCCTTTCTAATCCTTCTCTTGCTCATTTTCATCAACATTATCATCCTCATCGCGACTAGGAAGGTGCCTTTGGGTTTCGACCTTGTAGCAATACAATGTAGCTCAAAAAGTTTGCCAACTGCTGTATAAGAAGTTGATGCAAAACCAAAGAAGATTATATAGGTACCTATAATATCCCAAAGAAGAGGGTCTGTCAAGTAAGCTTCCATATCAATCCCAAAAGATGAAACTTGAAGCTTTAAACAATTTAATACCTTTACTGCATCTGATACAAATTACAAGGAAATATATCACAACTGACCTTAAATGGAGGAAAACACTTCATATGTAGGAATAGGAAGATCTTTAGCATACCTAAAAATGATGAAGATGATAACAAATCTAAGTGATAAAAATAAATATGTTCAAAATCATCTCGATAATTTGCAGGAAGAGAAAAATTATCAACTCATAATGAGTTTGTATTGAAATGTCATTTAGTGTATATAATAGATATATACTCTATGTCTATGGAACTAGTGCCATGCCAATTAATAAGTTTATGCACATATTCTTTTTAACCAATGATAGGAAAATGAGCGAAAGAGAAACACTGAGCAAAACAAATTAAGAATGAACTTACTGGACTTCATCGTCATCTTCCTCTTCCTTTTCAATTCTAGGCTGTCCCTAGAAATGATATAAAAATGATTAAATTTAATGGCACTTATCCTAAGTGTATGTAGGATTAAATTTAGAGGCACTCATCAATGTTTTGACTACGTTTAATTTCATTGGTTACAATATAGTGAGCCAACGTTTGCATCTTTGGAACTACCTGGACTACAATGAACTTAGATAGAGTAATAATTTAATACTAACAGATCTATGTTCTTGAAATTTGAAATCATTTGACTAGGGATTGGAGTACATATATACATACCAAGCTAGGTCTAGCAATCAGGTGTTCTAATCTGATAGACAAAAATATAAAGGGAAGGCACATACCTCATGAAGTTTCTGCTTTCTCCCTTTAGATTTAATTTAAATTTTTGTTTATAAACATCCACCCAATAGAATTCCATGGCCAAGAAACATGCTTATCAAGTAGTCAGCAAAAGAGCCTCCTTCAGAAAAAGTTTTTGTCTGTCCTGTAACAATAGTGCATTATCCCAAACTTGCCACTTGACTTGTGGCAAAAAGATGAAGTTCAAAATTCTCCAACTGTTGGATGATCTCAGGAAATAAAAGAAGAAGAAAAAAACAAAATATGCATTAGATACTTAGGAAGTAAGCATGTCCAAATAGTCAGTGGCAGCAAGAGCCAATTGAAAATCACAACAAAGATTACAACACTTTTCAAATGCTAATAATAATAAGATATATAAGTATAGACAGTCATATGACTGACCTCAATGAACTAGATATTCCAAAAGTAAACTTAAATCATAAAGCATCTAAGCTAAAGTCACTTACCCCAGAAGGGGAAAAATTAAAAGTTACCCTTCTTTTAAACATGCATATTGTGTGCATTTCAACTTATTTGCCTTGAGCATATAATAGCAAAGTCTTTTAGTGTGATATCAGTCAATTAAAAGGGGAGAATTAAAAGCTACCCTTTTAAAAGAGAAATTGTATCAATAGCAAATTGTATCCTTTTTAGTTTTCATGACCTTCACATTATCCAGTAAAGCTCCATCGAGATGAACTGGAAATAATAAATATGCTTTATGGTTCCAAGATTGGTCTTGTGTAGGCTGCCAAAGTAAATAAAATAGATGAATTAATGGCATCGAGTATTAAGAAAAAGCATAGGATACAGGAAAATAGAAAAATAAAATTTTTAACTGAACGGTACTGTCCTATAATAGAAGTTCATGGACATGCTACTGTAATAGAAATGGTTGGTACTACTGAAAATAAAGGAGCCTAGATAGTAATCATTTGAAGAAAATTCAAAACTGAGAACATGACGCTATTTGACATACCAATGAGTCAAAAACCAAATTAAAGATATAACTTTGGAACTAACTGCCAGCTATTCCTATGTACCCTTAACAATATGTTTCCAGTTCTATAGTTTCTCTGAGGGAAAGTCAAAGACATATATGAAGCTGAGTAGTAATAGTATGAAGCATCTAAACTCAAAGCAGGCAAATACTATGACCTAAGCAACGTTTAGAGTTTCAGGAGATCAACCTTAACGGAAATAATGGCATGATCAAGAAGTGGAAGCAGATTAGGATGAGTGACAAGTGATGAAACTCGGATCTCTCCTCCTTCATCAACTCCAACTGTTCGCTATTTTGAATGAGAACTTTTTTCATGGCATAAGTTCCATCGTCTGCAAGAGAATAGTAAAAACAAGCTGAACCCACCAAACCAGTAAATGACACAACAATCATCTCAAATTTTTAATGTAATACAATATCCTGATTAAAAATCCAATACCACACAAGAACAACAAAGCCAAACTTGACAAGTTATACAGCCCAATCATGGATCTATAAACAAAAGTAAGAACCTTCAGCTGAATGGCTAAGGCCACCAGATTGATTCTATGGAGTTAACGTAAAACAATCTCATAGTTTCACAAATATTCACGTATCAAGCATTCATAATCACCAAACAACAATGAATCACATTTTAAACTCAGTTTAGCAATTCCAATGTCAGCTCAGGCTCAAAACAAATTCTTCAGATCACAAAATCCCAAACTGAAACCAGTCCGGCGCTATAAAGAACAAAGCTCTAACGAATTCAGATTCATACAATACAAATTAACCATTTCAGATTCACATCTATATGACCCAGATCGCAGAATTGAAAAGCAAAGCAGAGAAATTGAAATGAGGAGAGAGAGACCAGAAAGGTTAGAAGGGTGGGAGTAGTCGAAGCCGAAGAAAAGTTGGTGATGCGATGCAATTGATTTGCTTACCTCACTTCGTCGACTCAGTCAAGCCTCAGGAGGAGTCCAATGAGAACCCATACGCCAACAACCTGAATAGGAAATTGTTCGAGTCATGGGTGATTTGATTAGAAGGCGGAAGGCGGCGATTTGATTAGGGCTTGGCTTGTGGGTGATGGCGGAGTTGAGAGAGAGAGAGAGAGAGCCTCGAGAGAGAGAAAATGGATGAAAATTTCTAGTCAACAGCGAGCTAGACAGGATTACCAAAACGACACCGTTTTGCATTTGTTCCACTTTCACTCACGGAAATATCAGTCACTAATTTTATGTTGTTCGTCACCAAAATACACGCAGCATGACTTCTCCAAAGAGCAAAAAATTTAGTGACGAATTCAAAACTTTGTCACCAAATCCCTTATGGGTGACATATTTTTGGTTTGTCACTAATACTTTCGTGACTAATTGGGTAATTTCTTGTAGTGCAAGGAGGATGGAGGATGACCCCGATGAGTGTCAGGGTTAATTTTGGAATTTTCCAAGCCAAGTGAAGCTGAGTGGCATGCCACATCTGCGGTTTAACAGCTCTATTTCATGGACACATGACGGAATGACTTATTAGATGAAAAATTATAGTACAAGGGTGTTTTTGATTAAATTAGAAGTTAAGGGATTGAATTGGTTTTAGACCAAAACCACAGGGTAGCAACTAGTATTTAGCCATTTATTCGATAAATACACTTATACACATACATAGTACATCTCAATCATATGTGGTTCATTTGATGTCAACTTACATATAGTATTAATAGTACATACATACTATATTTTAAAGCATATTATAATAGATTACTTTTGCTCAATTAGAGAACTGGACAATCTTCTTCATCCTTGGATCTTGAACAGGTCATGACTAAGATAACCTTTCCCCACATACATCCCATTCTTAGTTAACATAAACTTGTCAGCCTCAAAGACTAACTTGAAACCATTCTTACTAAGCAACGATCCAGAAACCAAGTTTTTCCAAATATCAGAAATATGAAGTACTTTTGTTAGAGTGAGTACCTTTCTAGATGTCAACTTGAGTGTCACATGTCCTTGGCCTTCTACGTACTCTTGAAGTAGACGAATTTCCCATAAAGATTTGCTCTCCTTGTTCCACTGCTTCATATGTAGTGAACATCTTCTTGTCAAAACAGATGTGGCGTGTAGCCCCAGTGTCCACCCACCAATCATCACTACTGGTCATCATGTTCACTTCAGAGATCACAGCTAACAAAGTGATATTAGATATTCCACATGAAAGTTTGTCCTCTTCGACGATATGAACCTCCTTGGCCCTACGTTTATATTTCTTGTAATTGTTTGCCTTTCCTTTACGGCTGTGACAATCAGGAGCTCTATAACCAGGCTTGTTACAACTAAAACATTTTCCTTTGAAATCACGATGCCTCTTTGAATTCCCTTGTCACGACCCGATCCCAAAATTGTAGAGATCATTGAGTCTATGACAACCATTTACAACTCAAGAGACAGTAAAAGAAGGTAAAATAAGAATAAGCACTTCACATTTAAATAAAAACATGACATTTTATATAAACCACTCCAGTAAAACATATTAAATATATACAAGAGTTGAACTTTATATAAACATGATCAAGACCTTTGTAACAAGGGATAGTGCCCAGTGGCACAAAACATCAAAACAAAAGAAGGAAGTTTACCAAGAGAGAACTCTTAACACTCAGGCACTCGTTTCATAACCCTGCCTAAGTATCTACAAATTCTGCAATTAATGTAAATAAATTTTGATAGAAATTTCACATGAAGCTTTCATAATCTGCAATGTAAATTAATTCTGACAGAAATTCCGCACGAAGCATTTCTTAGATTGTTGTAAAAATATGGGACGAAATTCCTGTAAAATTAAAATACAAAATAATATGGTAATATCTTGGGAAATAACAATACTAATAGAAATAAGATAACATAAGCAAAGTAAGAAAATAATATATATATATATATATATATTTATATAGGAAAAACTTATCAAGTCGAGGTGTGCAAGCGTAATGTCCTAAGAGAATATTTGTTCCTACTACACAAGGTTGAATGACGAACTTCCCCCAAAATACAACAACTCTTCGAGCTCCATCGTGCAACTAGGAAGTTCCATTCAACCTTAATCACCGGTGCACTCAAAACGGTGTATAAGTAAAGTAGGTATATGTATAGTTTATAAGAGTATCTTTGGTAAAGGTATTTGGCTAGAGTAGTTGCATTCTGCCAGTCTAAATTCCCACACATGTTCATGTTTCATGCCTCACCATATGCCTTCCAACTCTAGCCATGCACCCTTATATTGGTCATACTTACCAACGACCATCATTAGCCTTATTAACCATATAATGGTCAAATAATCATTATATATTAATATAGAAAATGGTTAAAATCATAAATAAAATAATGAAGATAATATTGAAATTAACCGCACAATAAATAAAGAAATAACTAAACTGTTGTAGAGAAACTGAATTTGAGAGAAATTTGCGGTGTATTCTCATTGATAATAGGGGACTCTTTATATAGAGGATTACAATGCATAGAATCTCAATCATACAAGGAAAGTAATTGTACATTAAATAGGAATTTAGATCCTTCTAATTTAATCCTATTACCACTAGAGCAAGTAACCTAGAGTTTGGGCCGAACACAAATTATGGTTTACTTGAACACTCCCCCTTGTGTTGTCCAAACACGGTGCTTCTCTCGTTGCCTCGTTAAAAATCTTGCCGAGTAACAAAAACCCAGTGGCACAAAAATAACCTCGGTCGAAGGGGAAAAAGAGCACAACACACCCTTCACGATTCGAGACGAACATGTAGACATCTCTCCCTGATGTCTGCGCCTCCCCCTGATGACTACGATCATGGGAGTTCAAATAATTTCCACAAGCTAATTCTTGCCACATGTTTCTCGAACGTGGATTTGGGCAATGACTTAGTAAACAAGTCTGCCATATTGTCCTCAAATCGAACTTGGTTCACTTTGATCTTGAAGAGCTTCTGTTGTTGCTGATTGTAGGAGAATTTAGGCGATATGTGCTTGGTGTTGTCGCCTTTGATGTAGCCTTGCTTCATTTGTTCAATGCAAGTAGCATTATCCTCATAAATGCTTGTTGGCTCATCTGTGGTAGACTTCAGACCACAATTGCTTCAAACATGCGTAACTATAGACCTAAGCCATATACATTCACGAACTGCTTCGTGAATAGCAATAATCTCTGCATGATTCGAAGAGGTAGCGACTAAGGTCTGCTTTGTAGACCTCTAAGATATCGCGGTCTTTCCTATGGTGAAAGCATAACCAGTTTGGGAGCGACCTTTGTGTGGGTCAGAGAGGTACCCAGCATCAGTAAAACCTTCCAAAATACTTATATCATTTTGGGGTGGGGAGAGGGAACGCGGTCCACCATATGTGGCGTCCCTGACACTAGATGGGTTCGAATCCATCTTCTCTGTAGGGATAGAACAAGCCCATATCGATCGTACCACTTAGGTATCGAAAGATATCTTTAACACCAATCCAATGACGTCGTGTTGGCGCAGAGCTATATCTAGCTAGCAAGTTCACAGAGAATGAGATATCCGGTCTTGTCCATTGTGCTAAGTATAATAATGCGCCTATTTCACTTAGATAGGGCACTTCTGCCTCTAGCACTTCTTTGTCGTCATCTTTTGGACGGAATAGATCGTTCTTTGGATCAAGACTACAGATGACCATTGGGGTGCTTAAAGGCTTAATCTTGTCAGTGTTGAAACGCTAATTAAGCATCTTTTGGGTATAAGCTGATTGATGAATCAGGATACCATCTCTACGGTGCTCAAGTTCTAAACCGAGGCAAAACGGTGTTTTCCCAAGATCTTTCATCTCAAACTCGGATTTCAAGTGTTCAACGGTTTCCCTTAACTCTTTAAGGGTGCCAATTATGTTCATGTCATCGACATAAACCACTACTATTGCAAATCCGGAACTTGTCCTTTTTATGAACACACATGGGCATAGTTCATTGTTGACATATCCCTTTCCAATCAAGTAATCATTTAGACGGTTATACCACATCCGTCCAGATTGTTTCAATCCATATAGTAAGTGTTTCAATCTAATCGCAAACGCTCTCCGTGGTTTGGAACCACTTAATTTGGGTAACTGAAGTCCATCTAGGACCTTAATGTATATTTCCGTTTCTAGATTCCCATATAGATACGTTGTAACCACATCCATTAGCTGCATGTTTAGTTTTTCGGAAACTACCAAACTGACAAGGTAGCGGAACGTTATAACGTCCATTACGGGAGAATAGGTCTCCTCGTAGTCGATTCCAGGGTGTTGTGAGAAGCCTTGCACCATAAGACGAGCTTTGTACCTTACAATCTTATTTTTCTCATTACGCTTTCTAACGAATACCCATTTGTGACCAACTAGTTTGGTGTTGGGCGGTATTGGTACAACATTGCCAAATACCTTTCTTTTAGCTAGAGAATCAAGTTTTGCCTGGATAGCATCTTTCCATTTTGGCCAGTCAGCTCTACGTTGGCATTCATCAATGGAGCGTGGTTCGATGTCATCGGTCTCAATAATCTCACGCGCCACTGAGTACGCGAATACATCATCAATGATGATGGAGTTTCTTTCCCACTTCTCATGTACACTAGTGTAATTAATACAGATCTCTACGTTCTCAGGGATAGGTTCTGACATTGAGGCGTCCCCCAATGATATCTCTTGGACATAACCATAATCCGGAACATTCTCATGTGACGGATTTTGAGTATCGATGATCAAAGGATTTGTTTGTGCCTCATTCGCTCTCTTTCTAGGGTGAGTATCCTTCAAACCAATTGGTCTACCAGACTTCCTTGCGGGACCTGCGGCCATAGATGCCACATCATTGCCATTTTGGGCAATGACACCATCTCCTGGTGTCACAGGAGTGGCGTTATGTCCATTATTTGGGACATCAATCCTTGCAGGCACGTTTGCAGTGAGTATGTGTGATCTCGTCACTTTGGCAACATCAGAAAACGTATCAGGCAGAGTGTCTGCTACATTCTGGAGCTCAATTATTCTTCGCACTTCAAGTTCGGACTGTGCGGTACGGGGATCGAGATGAGACATAGTGGGGATAGACCACGACAATTCCTGTCGTTCCTATTGAACATATGTGTTATTATCTCCCCCTAACGATGGGAAGACTGTCTCAATAAAGTGACAATCCGCAAATCTAGCGGTAAAGAGATCGCCTGTCAAGGGTTCAAGATAGCGGACGATGGTTGGAGATTCATATCCAACGTATATGCCCATTCGTCGTTGTGGACCCATCTTAGTATGCTATGGTGGCGTAATAGGCACATAAATGACACACCCAAAAATGCATAAGTGCGAGATATCAGGCTCGTACCCAGTCACTAGCTGTAACGCAGAGTAAGATTAGGTTGCAGTGGGTCGTAGACCAATTAGTGTCGCTACATGCAATATTGCATATCCCCAAGCAAAAACAGGGAGACTGGTGCGCATAACCAATGTCCGTGCTATCATCTGTAGTAGTTTGATAGCAGCTTCTACGAGACCATTTTGGGTATAAACATGGGGAACTGGATGCTCTACATCAATCCCCAGTGACATGCAATAGTCATCGAACGTTTTCGATGTAAACTCCCCAGCGTTATCAAGTCGAATCGACTTAATAGGATGATCTGGGTAGTGAGCCCGTAGACAGATAATCTGGGTGAAGAGTTTAGCATAAGCAGCATTTTGAGTGGACAACAGTGCGACGCATCAACCAATACCATAAAGTATTTAAAAGGTCCGCATGATGGTTGAATTAGTCCACAGATATCCCCTTGGATTCTCTATAGGAACGGAATGAGTATTTAAGGATCATTTGCGTAGGACGGTCTCGGTCCTAATTTCCTAAAGGAACAGGCTTTGTAAAATGAGCTAGGGGCCTTAGAAGCAACAAATGAGGATTTTGGTTAGGCCTGAGCGTTCGTAGCGCTATTAGAAGCAAAATGTGTGACTACATCTCCCATCATGGCATTAGAGCCATGGAAATTGGTGTATGTGGCATCATGGCCACGAGGAGAGGCAACCATGGCGTCATGCTCATGGTTGGCGCCATTGGTGGCGTCATCACATGGGACTTAGGCAACCCTATGGAGCCCCAAGACCGCTGCAGCTCTAGAAGCTGCAATTGTTGAGGTCTTGCTAAGTCCAGGAATCAATTTTCGATTCTTACTTCTTCTCACTCTGAAGAATCGATGTCCGTGTGAAGTCTTTAGTATACGGAGCATCATGTCACGACCAGGATGCCCTAGTCAGTCATGCCAAAGCCAATATATGTCTGAATCCAAGAGATCTTCTCTTATGACATTATTGGATTCAATTGGTCGAATTGTAGTGACATAAAGTCCACTAGATTGACACATAAGCTTCTCTAAGATGTACTTTCGTCCACAATCATTAGAGGTAATGCAAAGGAACTCCTTTCCGTTCTCATTATGAGTTTCCGCATGGAATCCGTTGACTCTTATATCTTTAAAACTCAATAAGGTTCGATTTGCCTTAGGAGCGTAGAGAGCTTCAGTGACTTTAATCAAGTTGCCATTTAACAATAGGAATTGGGTCATTCCATGTCCTTGAACTAAACCTGATGGCCCAGCCATCGTAGTCACAGAGGAATATGTAGGCAACATCTCTAAGAATAATTGCCTATGTTGTAGAATGGTGTGCGTAGTCGCACTATCCGCAAGACATTGTAGTTCATCCATTCCTAAAAGAAAAGCTCATAATTGAAAAGGAGTCATAAAGAAAAGCTCTCAACTTTTATTAATAAGCCAAACGGAATTACATCATCGTTTCTTTAACCAAAAAAGAATCTAATCCAATAAACTAGCTAATGCAAAACAATGGTAGTCGTCTAACTCCTTTTGGTAATTTCAATGCAAATGTGACCAGGTGAGTAGAAAGATGTCGGTGGAGCAAAGCTCACTTACACTACTAAAAAAAATTGCTTTTACGACGCCTATTTTGCGACGGCAAATTGGGCTTTTGCGACGGAAAAAACTTTTTGCGACGGAAAATTGAGCCTTTTGCGACGGAAATGTTGGCGTTGCAATAGGTGGCGTCACAAAATCCATTTGCGACGGTAAAATGCCGTTGCAAAAAGTATTTGCGACGGAAAACTGTTGCCATCGCAATGGCTAAACTATTTGCGACGAGTACTTTGCCGTCGCAAAAAGATATTTCATTTTAAAAAAAAAAATGGGGTGAATTGGTTGCGACGGATACTTTGCCGTCGCAAAAGAATATTTCATTTTTTAAAAAAAAATGGTGTGAATTGCACACCAAAGCTAGTACCATCTATAGCAATTATTATGAACCGAAAAATATCAAATTACAATATGAAACCCATCATCTATAACCAAGCAGCAATCAAGAGTAAGCCAAAACAACAGCACTGCAGCACCTTCACTTCTAAAAGATGGCCAGACTATCAACCACAGCTGCTGCCTAAGCATACTTTCAAATTTATATTAGGATCCACACCAGAACACTTCTAGCTGGAGCAGCCCCATTCTAATCCTCCTGCATAATATGTATATATCAACTTTGATAATTAAAAAATCCTTGCCAGTTTTCTAGATGCATTTGGGAAAAAAAAATTACCAACATGCAATCCTTAATTATCCAGGGTACATTATTTAGAATACCAGGTTCAATAAAATAGATCACTCAGCTTTTATATATATCCAGAAACCAAGTCATCAAATAATTAATGAAAGTTCCAGATTCAAATTGTCAACATATCTAATGAAATCATAACAAAAAAGATGATATAGCACCCTTAACTTACCAAGTTACCAAACATCATAACACCCTTCATATGGTCGACTTTCATAGCTATGAAGTTATGTTTAACAGCATCCACATAT